>ML350568.1:3003-21555 GCA_005239505.1 Nicotiana paniculata | reverse complement strand
TACTAGTTTGCATGTTGACTTGTGACACTAGTTCCTGGCACACACATAGTAGACTCTTTATTTGGGGACTGTATATATTGGTTCATGATCATTGTGGCGTACTTACTTAAGTTGGTTAATGTTTCCGCTTTTATTTAAATGATCTAAGCTAATTTTTTTTGGAAATTGTGGGGTTGGTATGTCGAACAAGGATAATCTCACTAGTAAACAATTGTTGGCTTGCCTGACTCCGGTGTTGGACGCCATCACGACTGGTGTTGGATTTTGGGTCGTGACACTGGAGATTCCTAATTGACATGTGTGTTTGCGTGCATTTTCTGCTTAAGTGTGGAGGTCAATGTGAGCCTTTAATTGTTTCTATGTGAAGTCTTTAGATGTTTTGTTTGTCGCCTAATTTTTTACATTTTTGAGCAGCCTAGATAAGGTCTAGAACCATCCAAATAGAGGTCCAAAGCCTCCTAGACCATAGGTATGGGACGAGTAATGCACGCGTAGGGCACGACTTAGAATTGAATTAGAGGGCTCTTAGGCAAACAACTTTAACATAGTAATCGGGTAGCATGAGATGATAGTCTGTGCCCGCTGAATAATATGAATAACACCATATCTCAAGGGAGTAACGAAATATTATTTATGTTGCACGGGGTGATCCTTTAGGCTAAAAAACTTAGGATCCCCCCTCCCCCATTTTCTTTCTTTTCTATGAGAATCAAAATAATTATACCTCCCTATTCAAGACCCTTTGTAATAAAATTCTTAGATTTTGTACTCTGTTTTCTTACTTGATCACATAAGACTAATCCATATAACTTAAGTTCGGCTGGGACCCACAGTTGTGGACCTCGAAGAGTGCCTAACACCTTCTCTTTGAGGTAACTTGAGCCCTTACCCGATCTTTGGTGATGTTGACTAGTTAAACCATAGTCATTTACAAATAGGTTCCCTAATGCACCTTTAAAATCGTTAGGTGGCGACTCTCTTCTTTTAATACCTCCTTAAAAGAGTTGTCACACGTCGAAACCCGATTTCGCTAGAAAAAGGGGCGCGACACTCTTTATGTCTCATTGTCAAACATATGTAGTTACGGGATCATGCCAAAATGATGGAAGGGCTTATCCTTAACATACCTGACCCGATTCTCTTGACAATACCTCTAACATACGTCAATTGTGACAAATCACATAACAATGGATTAAAGTAGGCAAAAATACGTATGGTATTCTTGAGAATGATTGCACCGTACTACCTTAGAATCGCAAATCCCACGTTGCTATGTAGTCTTGTACGAATTTTTGTAGCAAATTCCATATGATATCTCTCCTTGAATTGGATCATACATTGTATATTACTTGCTAAAGCTTTCTCTATTACTTTGTAGAGATACAAAGTGAATTTTAGGGAGGTTTTTTAGTCTTTAGGTGTGTGACCCACTTGGTATGATGATTTGGCCACAAAACTCTCTTAAAAAGTGCCATCTTGTTATGTAATTTAAGATTCATTTGATTGATTGTATCTTGCTGCCATGTGGGGTTCAAGGGCTTATCCAAAAGACCTTAATTACATTGTTAATCTTCCACTAATCCATAATTAACCAATTATCCACATAATTAAGAATTATCTCAAATTACTTAAAATATTAATTACGTTTAACACACTTTATACACCTTACTATCATGGTCATGTGGTACCTTGTATGGCACTAGTCTATAAATACAGGGTATTATAGCTTGGACCGTATTTTATCTCAAAATTTCACACTTCGACGAAACCCATTCTCTTCGATTTGCTTACCCTCTCACCTTCATGAATTTTCTTATCACTTGTTTGAAATAGCATAACACTTATAACATCAAAAATAATCTTATTCCCGAGCTTACGTCGATTAACTTACGACGAAACTTTAACATATGAAAATGCGGGATGTAACATCTCATTTTCGAGATTATATCAATTTACTTATAGTGTAATTCCATGTACGAAAACATGGGGTGTAACACGAACTGTCGGGCCGATTGGCCAAATGGGCCGTCGAACTCAGTGGGTATGATATCGAATATCAACCCCGAACAACCATCAAGTCTTAAATTTTAGTAGACTTCATGGCTGACTTCACGCCAGCCCTCGTACCCGAGGTCGAAAAGGAACTTTTGTTAAAATCGGGTACCTCATCGGGAGTGTGGACCCTTTTTACAGACGACGCTTCGAATGTGAAAGGGTCCAGGCTAGGCATCATTTTGAAGCCGCCCACGGGCAATACAATTAGGCAATCTATCAAAACTTCTGAGTTGACTAACAATTAGGCCGAGTACGAGGCCATGATTGTAGGTCTCGAACTAGCTAAAAGCCTGGGAGCAGAAGTCATCGAGGCCAAATGCGACTCCCTGCTAGTAGTAAACCAAGTCAACAGAACCTTCGAGGTTCGAGAGGATCGAATGAAAATGTATGTGGATAAGTTGTAGGTAACATTACATCGTTTTAAAGAATGGACTTTTCAGCATGTACCTCGAGAGAAAAAGCGAAGCCGATGCCCTTCCAAATCTGGGATCGTCAGTCGAGGACGACGAAATCAGCTCGAGGACTATCATCCAACTCTCAAAGTCAGTAATCGAAGAAGGTCACGCCGAGATAAAATCCACAAGCCTAACATATGATTGGAGGAATAAATATATTGAGTATTTGAAAAACGAAAAGCTCTCATCGAAACCTAAGGAATCAAGGGCTCTACGAACAAAAGCTGCTCAATTCACATTGACTGAGGATGGAACATTATACAGGAGGATGTTCGACGTACCGTTAGAAGTATGCTTGGGACCAGGGGATACATATATGTCCTAAGAGAAGTTCACGAGGGTACTTGTGGGAACCACTCCAGTGCCGAATCACTAGTCCACAAAAACATCAGAGTAAGATACTATTAGGCCAATATGGAGAAAGACACTAAAGAATTCGTTCGAAAATGTGATAAGTGTCAAAGGTATGCACCAATGATCCACCAACCCGGAGAGCAACTTCATTCGATCCTATCTCCATGGACATTTATGAAATGGGGGATGGATATCGTTGGCCCCAGGTAAAGCTAAATTCATTTTATTTATGACTGATTATTTCTCTAAATGGGTTGAAGCACAGGCCTTCGAGAAAGTCAGAGAAAAAGAAGTTATAGACTTCATCTGGGATCACATCATATGCCGATTCGGATACCTGCCGATATTGTCTGCGACAATGGAAAGCAATTTATCTGCAGCAAGATAACAAAGTTTCTCGAAGATCACAAAATAAAATGGATCTTATCGACACCATATCATCCTAGAAGAAACGGACATGCCGAATCGACAAACAAGACCATCATTCAGAATCTGAATAAAAGGTTGAACGACGCCAAGGGAAAATAGAGAGAAATTCTACCTAAAGTCCTAATGACGTCCAAATCCACTACTAAAAGTAAATGGACTCGGTCGCATGCAATATAAATTACCCAACTATGAGTCGGAGTCGAATCCCATAGAGAATAATATGTAGGCGATTAGGAATGTAAGAGAATTATCACTTATTGTACAATGCCAAACACTTAGACTTGGGTTGTGAAAATGTTTATACCTAAATGCGAAAATGTAAACTAACCTAGAAAGAAAATAAAATGATCAAAGGCTACAAGTATGGATGCATCGGGAATTACACTGAAGTAACGATTCAATGTATTTCACGATTTTACAAATATGAGCGAGTTTATGTTAATTAGCCACGAATAATAATTCTAAATTAGCTTCTTCCAAAGACTAACAAGACTTACTAATTGAATTATCCCTAACAAAATTAAGTGATTAAGCACACTCAGATATGGTTACAAGTAGTTCAATCCTATTCCTAGGTAGAATCTATAAAATGAGGGTTAAAACCTCAAGTTCTTGTTAATTAATCTTTCCCAACACCAAATTATATTTTCCAAAATTAATTTGGAGTTAATGGGCGATTCCTAGGGTTAGATAATCCCTTTGGAAACATTAAAGAACAAGAATAATTAAAGAAAAAATAACTCACTTCATAAATACATAAAAATCACACAATACATAAGCACAACAAGGTATTTAATCCACACTTTAAATATGAATACTTCCATAAACAAGATTAAAGTGTTGGAAATAAATACTACACACTTAGATATACAATACAAAGCAAGGAAATGAAGAAATGAGCATAAATGAGTAAGAAATTCTCAAACAAAAGCTTCAAATCTTCAAGACCTAAGTGTGTGTGCAAGAACCCTAGCCTCCAAAACTTGTCCTCTCTAGTGTATGGACTGGAAATAAGCCAAAGATCTTTTTCCAATAGGCTAGGTCGTCTATTAAATGGTTTGGGGATAAAAAATGTAAAATACCATTTCTGCCCAGAAAATATTTTATGCGTTCGTGCATGTACACCTGCGTTCGTAGTGAATAACTTCTCAAAGGTATGCGGTTGCTACAATGTCACGCGTTCGCATAGTTCAGTTGACCAGCTGCTGACCAACTTTAATTCTCCGTGTTCGCACTGATTTAACCGCGTTCGCATAACTTCCTTGACTTGGACTTATGCGATCGCATGTAACCCTCCGCGATCCATAGAGTAAAACTGGAAGCAGTCCATTTTTCCCAATTTTAACACATTTTGACTTGTTTTCTTTCGTATCTTCTCCAAATCACATTATACCTGAAATATGCCAATAAACCTCAGAAAAAGCCTTACTTTCTCAACAAAATAATATAAAAGCCTAAGTATTAAGAGGAAATTAGTTGGTAAAATACCAACTTATCAAGTCCTTTGGGCATATCGAACAATGTCAAAATCCAGTACGGGGGCAACGCCATTCTCCTTAGTATACGACGCTGAAGCCTTCATCCCGGTCGAAGTGGGGGAACCCAACGCCAAATTTAGATACACAACGGAAGAATAAAATCACGAAGCTATGAACACTAGCCTCGAATTACTAGATGAAAATGAGAAGCCGCCCTCATTCGAATGACCACGCAAAAACAACGCATCAAAAGGTATTATAATCAGAGGACCAACATTAGCCACTTCAGAACCGGGGACTTAGTTCTGAGAAAAGTCACCCTTAACACTCGAGACCCTAACGAAGGAAAACTCGGTCCAAATTGGGAGGGACCCTATCAAGTCCGCGATATCGTCGGAAAGGGATCCTACAAGCTTGGCACGATAAACGGAGAGCAACTACCAAACAATTGGAACATCTCGCTCCTCAAACGATAGTATTTTTAAGGTATGACTTTCTCCTTTTTCATTTACATTTTACACTAAATTATTTTCAGGTGTTCGAGCGAAGGTATCGAAGTTTTCTTCAAGAAGGAAGATGTTAGAATCTTAAAGCACGCGTTGCACTCTTTTTCCCTTCGACCTCTTTTTATCCAAAATGGGTTTTTCCGGGAAGGTTTTTAACGAGGCAACATTGTTCGTACTGACTTAGAGTATCCGAGGTTCCTTTGCAATCAACCTCGAATACTGGGGGCCATCACCCCCAGATGTTATATTTTCAAGGAAAATACTTCACGTCAACAGGGTCTCGATAGGAAAACTTTGTAATGGGCCAAACGATCGAATGAACCGTGTCCGTTTAGATTACTCGAGGCCTAATGGTATGAATTATTGAAAGAAGTACTTTTCCTTACCAGACATCCTGTGCCTTAATGAAAATTTCTACTTTACATGTTCCACAATTATGATTTCTCGTGAAAAATAGCTCAAGGGCCGAGTACAACTACACCTCGAACAATCAACACCATACTCGGGGACTGCCGTAAAAAATCAACATGTTCGAATTATCAAACTTCGAAACCGTAAGACCTCAAAAGGGAAACCCTCAATTTTATAGGCCAAGGCCACTATACTCGGGGACTAACACTTTGAACAAGTTCGAAGTGTTATTGGGAAAAAGCCCAAGAGGCATACCCAAAGGCTACGGCCAACATGGAATAGGGAATGTAGAGTCATTCGAGGTAGGGGCTGTAGGACAAGGTGAATATAACACAAAACAGTGGGAGAGGGGGTGTTTCAAAAATAAGAAGGCAGGGAGATACAGGGCAAAGGAGACATCATGTGGTCAAGCTGTACAAATCCTTTGGGAGGCGTACAATGACAACAATTTTTACACTAACTTTGTTTTCTTTTTTGCAGGAAACGTTATTGTGCTCATACCTTGTCACTCATTACGACTTCTAAGGGTGGTATTAGCACTAGGTGTTCATTCCCTGGAAGAAGGAAAGGTGACATGCATAAGTATGAGAAAGCAAAGAGGGAATAACAAGTACTTAAACATTGGAAAACACTCGTGGCAGAACCTAAAGAAGGCCACTGTTCTGGTCGCATTACACAGGGTACATCAGGAGGAATACCAGTCAAAGAGCTTAAGACAAATGCAATGAAAGAATGGAAACAATCAAGGAAAAGGTAGGAGATTTCCAATTAAGGGAACAGTGCACATGTGCAACATAAAGATGCCATTTCAGCAACAATATTCATATGAAAGTACATGGATGAGTACAACAAAACATAAACCAAGCAGTGACACAAATGCAAGAGGTCTCGACAGAGAAGATGAAGGCTACGAATCCAGCTACTGGGCAATGACTAATAGTGAGATGCATACAAGGATCACTCGTGAATTATGGAGGACTAATGGCACAATCAACACAGTGTCGAGATGCTGGGCAGTGCTCTTGTCCTAGCACAGATAATGGAATGCAATTCATATTTTCAAAATACTGGACATACAAGGATATCATATCAACCACATGCGCGACAATGTAGAATATGGATATATTAGTTATGGGCTAGTTTTAATACAAGTTCTATATGTTTATTTTCATAGTTTTATTAGTTCAACTTGTAATATCAATTTTGGACCTCACAAGTCCATAATTGATAATAGGACCTACGTAGCTGACATAGATTATCGTCTTACTTCTAGTAAGACACCATGATACTTTGTTTTATTTTATCTTTATATATAAAAACTAGCCCTAGGCACACTGCCTAGTGGATTTGCTAAAAAAAAAAAAGGCTACGACCAAACTAACGCGACTCGGAGACGTCCACATTCCGCAATAAAAATAGGTCTTTGAATCTTGTGAAAATCGATTAAAAAAGGCAACCATCGACAAAATAATCAAAGGGCTTCGATGATATCAGACCTCAAAAAACCCTAAGAGATATCGAATTATTTAAAATATAAATTTGTTCTAAGGCATAAAAAGCAAAGAGTTTCGATTAATATTAAACCCTCAAAAACCCAATGGATATTCATGCTAAGGCATAACGAAATCCTTATAAAATCTCTAAGCCGAAAAAGGAAAAAAAGCCATTCTTCTGAGACCGTATCGGCCCGATTCAAAGAGCCTAAGAGCCATTATATTTTTGAGTTCAAGAGTCCATTCTCACTCAATTCAAACCTAAGGGTTTTACTACTTTGAGTTCGATTAAAAACTCACTCGGCTACAGTTCGAGAGCACATTCTCTTTCAATTCAAACCTAAGTGTTCTATTACTTCGAGTTTGAGTAAAACTCACTCAACCACAAAAGAAGTATTAGTGTGGCTTCAACCAAGTTGCCCAAAAATTGAAGCCTTATTCGAAAGGCATAAAGTATGTAAAAATTTTACAAGGCACAAAACAAATTTGAAATTATCACAAGGAAAAAATTGAGAAGAAATTCAAAAGGGGAATATTTTTATATATATTTGAACAAGGGTATTTACAAATGACCGACAAGGGTCCTGCACAAAAGAAAAGGAAAAAATTACAAGAGCCCTAGCTATGCTCGGGAGTGACTCCTTCCTTGGGGGAAACTTCCTCCTTGGCCCCCTCACCATTATCAGACCCGCTCTAGCTACCTTCATCGTCATCGTCATCGTCGGAAGAGGATGATAGCCTGGCATCGACTTCATGCATCTTTGCCTGAGCTATCCCCTCAGAAAGGTCAAAAACTCGGGCATGAATCTCCTCGAGGGTCTCTCTTTGAGATCGGCACTTAGCCAGTTCAACAGTCCATTGTGCTCGATTAGTAGCCTCCCTCAGTTGTGTTTGATCGGCCTCGGTATCAGCGAGATATATGGCTACTGACTTGTCAGCCTGAGCCTTTGCCTTTTCGGCCTCAGTTTGGACCTTAGCAAGTTTAGCCTCGAGTTCTTCGATCGTCTTGGCCTGAACCGAGCACTTCTCCCTAGCATTCCAAAGTTGGACTTCGACCGATGACAATTGAGCCAAGGCGGTCTCTTTCTCCGCAGCAAAGGGGTCCATACCTTCCTTCCACCTATAGCAGTCAGCTTTAGCTTGATCGACCTCCTCCCGGAATAACTCGATCTTCTCAATTTTTTGCTGCAACTATGACATCGAAACATTAAATTCCACCCTTGGATCGAACCCGTATTTTTTCAAAAGAATTTTTACCTGCTCGTTCAGCTCGGTTTCCTCCTTACGGGCCCTGGCCAAGTCAGCTCGGAGGTCCCTGATCTCCTCATCCTTCTGCCCACAGAGGAGCTTGAGAGCATTCCTCTCCTCCGAAAGCCTTTGGAGATCGGCCTCACATTGACTTAAGTCGGCTCGAGACTTAGAGAAAGCCTGTATGAGAAAAGATAGAAGTTAGACAGAAAGAAGGAAAAGTGAAAGAAAACTACATCAACAAAATTAACACTTACTCGACTCAGGAGGCGCCGGGCCTCTTCGAAGATGTTGGATGAATCGTTGAGATCAGAGTCATCATCAACCCCGGTAAAGCAATCCCGAAAGGGATCCTCATCACTGGGGACTCCGCCTATTTCAGGGGTCCTTATAGCTCGAGCATCCCTTATGGCCTCCTCAAAAACAGCCGGTAGAGAGGGTGAGTGACCTGCTGTCACTGCCCTGAGCGAGTCGCTCGGGGCACTTTGTTCAGCCCTGGGGGTCTCGGAACTAGCCCCTTCAGGTATGTTTGTTGTTGACGAGGGATAACCACGACTTTAGGTGATTCAGGGACTTTGCCCGAATCTTTCTTCGAAACCTCCTCTTCACGAGGCAGGGTCTCGACAACCGCTAGTGGCTTAGAAGACTTGGCAGTCTCGACAGTCTTCCTTACTCGAATCAACAGCACCGAGTCATCTCCCTCATCTTCCTCCTCTTCTTCTTCCCTCAGCCTTTGGACTGACTCTACAGTAAGAGGGATAACATTCCTCCTAGGTCTTCGAGCTGCTGTCTTTTTGGGTTTGGGATCCTTGGACGTCGAGACCCTCTTCCTCTTATTATCTTTCCCCGGTTTCCGAACCGAGACCATAGCCTCTTCCTCGCTACTCGAAGGCCTCAAGACTGCATCTTTGTTCAGGCCTACACAAAAAAAGGTTAAGTAAGTAAAAGAAGTGTAACCAACGCCTCAGAAATAGGAAGAGGGAAACTCACCATGATTCTTTGCTTCCCATTTTCCTTTTGCCAAGTCTCGCCAACAACGCTCAGCATAGGAGGAAGTCGAAGCCAACTTCCGAACCCAGTCCCCGAGGTCAGGAACTGCTCGAGGCATCCAAGCAACCGCTGCACGACAACGGAAGATGTTAAATGAAGCAAAAAATGGAAACATGGAAATTAACGAGTAAAAAGTTACTTACGCTTCGGGTTCCATTTTTCGAGAAATAACATTTCTCCTTTGGGATAAGGTCACAAGTTGTCACCTGAACAAACCGACCCATCCACCCTCGTCCTTTTCCTCGTCGATACTCGAGAACAACGCTTTGGTCGCTCGGCGTTGCAGTTTGATCAACCCTCGAAAGATTCGAGGGCTGTATAACCTGATGAGGTGGTCGAGGGTGAACGATAACCCCTTAACTTTGCTGGTGAAGAACCAGATCATGATTACGATGCGCCAAAAAGAAGGGTTTATTTGGACCAGAGTCACCTTATATTGACTGCAGAAGTCAATGATGACCGAATTGAGGGGGCCCAACGTGAAGGGATAAGTGTAAACCCGTAGATACCCTTCCACGTGGGTAGTAATACTTTCTTCAGGAGAAGGGATCTCTACAACTTTGTCCCCTCATATGCAATCCTTTTTTATATCCTCGAGATATCCCACCATTATCGAACAAATATACCTCGATACATGCTCACATCGGCCAGGGACCGATGGAGGATTCTCGAGTTTGAAGTCAGACTATCAAATATAAATAATTTCTGGCACGACGAAAAATGATAACACCCCAAGAAAATAAGAAGAATAAGAGAAAGAGGTCCTTGGTATACATCATCTCTTAGGTGTTATCTCTCACTTGTCTCTCATAATAATAAGTAGTAGTATTTACAATAAAATTTTCATTTGTAAAAAATTATGAATTATTGAAAAAGAAAATTATGAATTAACTTAACCCCTCAACTTTTTAGATTTGAAATATAATATCTTCATAGTCATTTGGAAGAGACGATGAATTCTCTTGATCTTAAATTGACGTCCACATATGAGATAGATCATTGCATGTATTATTAAAACGTTAAAATTAATATGTTGAACTATTATACGTATTTTCCATAAATAAAAACTTTACCTAAAAATGGATATCGACTTCGATAACACCGTTCTACATTTCATCAAGACGAAAATTTCACTTTATTTTAATGAATCGGACAAAGTAAAATATAAACTAGTCCATTTTTATTTTTGGTTTTGTTGTCATCTTTTGTTTGTTTTCTAGGCAGGTAGTCTTCTTTAATTTTCTAGGCAGGCCATTAGTTGCATTGGAGGAATAATCTAAATTAAATGGGGATAATCATTTCCCCCTTTAAAATTATGTTATTCCTTTAGATTATATACATCTCTTTCATCTCGATATTTGAAAATTAACTGATATTTTTGGAAATAGAATAGCAAATTGTCAATTCTTTGGCATCTAAAGACGATGAAATAATGGACAATGGAGTGCAAATCTTGGAATTATAGTTTAAATTCAAGTAAAAATGAAAAATACGAAGTGATTTTTTTTCTATTTGTATAAATATTATGGGCATAGTTGTTCGATATGGGCTATAGCTAATTAAAATGCAGGCAAGGTGACTATCGTTTAATGAGAATAGATAGAGGTTTATGAGATTGACGTGAGGGGGCAAGAATAGCTATATTTCTGGGAGCAAACTCAGGACGAATATAAAGCGCATGAATACAAATTATGTCCGGGGTTCTGCTATCTTTATCTATGCTTTTTTCCTTCTTCTTTTATTCTCCTTTTTTTGTCCTTTTCCTTTTTCTCTTCTCTTTTTGTTGGTTCTTCTCTTGATTCTATAATCTTGTATTCTCCTTCTTTATCATATCAATTTCGAAAAATGAGTTAAATCGGTCCAGAGATATCAAAAGAAAAAAGAAGGGGTGAAGAGGTTATTCTTGTCAAGAGAGACATGGATAGAGGAGGGAGAAAAACGGAAGATTTCACATAATACTTTTGTGAATCCGATTTGTTTCGTACCTTTCCTTCAACGAGAAAATGCCTAATATTGTCTTTATGAATATCAATTTTTTTTCCTCTTCACTTAGGGGTCGTTTGGTTTGAATACGGCTTATGCCGGGATAATTTGTGCTGGGATAAGTTATGCTGAGATTAGTTATGCTGGGATTAGTTATCCTGATATTATTTTTATTCACTGTTTGATATGTTGTATTAAAAATGACAATTGCATAATTTCTAAGAAGAAGTTATAAGTATTTCCGGCACTAATTATCCCACCCTCTACAAGGTATAAGTTATACCGGTACTAATTTTAATCCCGGAATAACTTATATTAAATTTGCTAACCAAACAAAATATTAAGATGATATTAAAATTTTTATACCAGTACTATATCTTCTTATACCTCGTACCAAACAAACCCTTAAAGTATAAAGTTGATATTCATTCTTGTTTTAAATTGTGATTCACAACATAAATAAAGAGACTTTTATGAATTCTGCAAAAATCTCCTACTTAAGACAATTGTTATTATTGACTTTTCAATTTTGATATTTGCTTAACCTCCAAATATCTTATCTCTTCACAAAGGACACGTGTTCGTTCATATAATATATACTGTCCCTTCACCATATCCGGACAAACTTTTGTCTTACTCGAAAATCACTTAGAACGATGTCGTAATAACTCTATTACTTTGTATACGACGTCGTAGTGTTGCCAAGGCCACTATTTTAGTTTTATCTTAAACTGAACCAGTATGGGACTGTGTGTGAGAGTGTAGAAAACGAGCTCAACGTGAACGGAGAAAAATGTTGCCAATTGGCGGCAAAGGCGGCGGTGTTGGCCAGTTACTGGCGGCAGTTGCGGCGGCGTTACTGCTCCGCCTTTTCTGTTCCCCTGGTCCGGCGCTTTTTCCGGAAAATGAAGCTCTTCCCGACGATGACGATGAGAGAGAAAGTGAAAATGGCGAAGCTCCGGCTCCGATCACTGGAAAAGTAGCTCCGGTTACTATTAAATGGACTAATATTACTTGCTCTCTCTCTGATAAATCCTCTAACACTGTGAGTCCCTTGCCTTGTTACACAAAGCATGCAAACTTACTGATAAATGTTACAGTAATCATTTGGTGAACTTATGAACAGTTTTTTTTTATTTCGCTATTTTATCAAAAAATTGTAAAATTCAGCTGAAATTGATGATAAAGCTCAGACCTTGTTTGTATTACCAAATGTGTGTGTATGTGTTGATTATTTTGTAGAGATTGAGATTCTCGAATTTGCTCCAATCAAGCGGTCTAGACGTTTGGAGTAACACATGAAAAACTTAGCTTAACAAGGAACTTCTCTTTAGTCGACTTCATCAGTTTGTTGATATCTCTGAGGCATTTAAGCCTTTTTATTTGTATATATTAGAAATAGATATTAGTGCTGGTGAATTACAACAAAATATAATTCTTGTTAAGTTTCTGAAGAATTATCAGTTACCATATACCGAACTAGTAATTGTGTTATATAATTCAGTATATAACAAAAATATCATTATATCGTGATAGACATTGTATTCTAGGACAGGGAATGCACAGTTATCTTAGTAATTGATCTATCTATTACAACAATTGGCAACTAAGCCTCAGTCCAAACACGTTAGGGTCGGTTATATGATTCACACTGACCATGTTACTTCATATGCACACATTCTAACAATATACAAAATAACATGATAATTATTAGTTGCGGGCTATGTCTATCGATGGTGCTGGTGGTTGTTTGAGAGACAACCGATAATACATAATGATGTAACTCTATAACCAATAAATATTCTCAATGACTATGAAAAGGAAACCTTTTTGCTCGTCTCTTTCCTTCTTAGTAGCCAAACATATATAGTTTCTTCAAAGTGACTTCACAGTTCCTTTGATACCATCTTCATAATCTAGACTATTTCCTCAATCTTTATGACTCTGGCCCGACCTTATAAGTTACTGTGGCTTCTCTTTAATTTTAATATTCATCTACATATTTTTTTTTTTTTTGATGACCGAGAAATCCGTCTGGGGTAGATCCTTTGGACCAACCGCAACCTTCGAAACTCGGTAGATAATGGGCCCGCCTCTCTACCCTTCTCCACTTAAATACCAGACTTTGCTTTGCGTGGTGTGGGGGCTTGAACCTGTGACCTAAGACACAAATCCACCACCGTTTGCCACTTGAGTTAGGCCCTGGGGGCATTCATCTACATATTCTTTTGCTCTCCTTTTAACTTCTTCTCATTTTTGCTTTGGAAATTGGAATAGCTAATTTCTGGTTATAATGATTTAAGCAACTTGCAAGTTCTCATGAATGGAATTGTGTAGTTATTTTAAGAGCCAGATTCAAATGATACTGACATTGACATTCAGAATCTTCCTGGTTATCTTTTCCTTTCTCCCCAAACTCTAGGTGCGTTTTTTGCTAAAAAATGTGACCGGAGAAGCCAAACCTGGTCGATTGCTAGCGTTAATGGGTCCATCGGGATCAGGAAAGACAACTCTTCTCAATGTTTTGGCAGGTCAGATAAACGCATCACCCAAGTTACATTTGTCTGGCCTTTTGGACATTAATGGGGTGCCATTTTCAAACAAAATATACAAGTACGTTGGCTTCAATAACCACTGCCAATTAGTCTGATTACTTTTCTCTTCATCTCTTGAGAGAAATTCTTTGTAAGATGACGTAAGTTCTTGCTACTGCAGGTTTGCTTATGTTAGACAAGAGGACCTTTTCTTTTCCCAGTTGACTGTTCGAGAAACACTCTCTCTTGCTGCTGAACTGCAGCTACAGGACGTATCTTCAATAGAAGAGAGAGATGAATATGTGAACAATCTATTGTTTAAACTGGGTTTGGTAAGGTTTCCCTTTGTCTTATCTTGGTAATTGTGTAGGACCCGTTCTAGTTAAAGAAATTGTTCCACGAAACAAACCTCTCGTTCTCTGATGGCTGTAGATTGTTCTAGTTTTTTCCTCAAGTTTAGTAAAGAAATCACTCTGATTTGTCCTTAGCCGTGTTGGTTTCATGTCACTCCTAAAGGTCAGTTGTGCTGATTCACGCATTGGTGATGCAAAAGTTCGTGGAATTAGTGGAGGTGAAAAGAAGCGCCTATCCCTTGCATGTGAGCTTATTGCCAGTCCATCTGTAGTTTTTGCGGATGAACCTACTACTGGTTAGTTATGCTATCGCTTTTTGCAGTCCACATTTGTTGACATTATGCTTTGACCATGATGGCATCATCCAAATTTTCTGCTTTTATTGAACTCAGTTGAGTTAAAATGTTTCCCTGTCAGTCTTCTCTATGAAGTTAAAATGGCAAGGACTCCCAATTTTTTCACTATAATCTCTTCTTTCTTTTGTTTATAATGGTACTTCCCTCCTGGCCACGACTATTTTATCCCAGTTGTCCTGATTCCTTGGTGACGTGATAGTGTCAAGCTATTTGTAGTGAAAGTCAGAATACTCATCGAAATGCAGAAAAAGATTATAGGGCTTGCATGTGCATTGGAATCCTGTGACTATATGGTTCTAGACCAGTCTAAAATCACGATTCAGAATGTATCTTATATTCTTGTAGAACCTGGGTCAGTTTGTTCTTCTACTTGCCCAGACAATATGCTGTACTCAGTAATGTCCAAAATCAAAAGCCTTCACTTCTACTCATTAGTCTGAAGGGAATTCTTTAGATGATGTAGTCAGTGTGGAATTATGGTGCTATTACGGACTTCAAAACCATGCTTGGGGATTATGTATTGTCCTGTCCTGTTCTATGTCTAAATGTAAACGCTTGATTTTGTTTGTGTGTCAAGGAAACCTTGTGGGGTCTTACTTAGACAAATGATTCTAATTTTGAAGTACTTTAACAGTTGCATTCGGGTTGTAGAAGCTTCTACATGTAGAAGGGGAAGGAGTAAGCATATAAAATGAAAGCTAGCAAAATGAGCTTCTGGAAAGAAAACATTCAGACTGGAACTAAATCACATTTATAAGTTCTATGAAAGACAATCTCAATGAATGTCTCCGTCTTTTGATATAGAGTTCATTTATGCATCCAAGTCTTATCCTATTATTCTCTTCTATGTTAATGATATTTCTTAAAAAAAGGATCTTCTATGTTAGTGGCATGCCTCTTTTATTAATGGTTTTCTGGTATCTGGATTCTTTAACCTCCTGCAGTGGAGGTTCAACTTGAAAGCCAGATGTATTATGTTTTACTTGACATTGAATCGTAAACCACATTGTAATTGTTGGAAGTTTTCTACCCATACTTGTACAATAGATGAACTTCACTTTCCTGGTGGCAGTTGCAAAACATTACTAACCCTGTAATGTAGGACTAAGTATATTTATAAATTATGACATTCTGATTTTAATAGAAACAACTGAAATCTACTATTGAAGTCACAATAATTACGTGAAGACGAGGATTTTCTAGAATGGTTGCTTGCTCACCTTTTTACTCCCTGCCCCAAAAACCCTGCTTTCAGGACTTGATGCTTTTCAAGCAGAGCGAGTGATGGAGACGCTAAGACAACTAGCACAGGATGGCCATACTGTTATATGCTCTATACACCAGCCTAGAGGTTCTGTGTATGCAAAATTCGACGACATTGCTCTTTTGGCTGAGGGTTCACTCGTCTATGCTGGTCCTGCACATGATGAAGTACTGACATACTTCTCGAAGTTCGGGTGTGTTATATGATCTATCCCCTAAGTTAGTTTATATAACCTTATAGTGTTGTGCTACTATTGGCTCTCACTTTCTGGCATTGTATTCCTGGAATTGGCTTATCTGTATGGTTAGTGGTCTAACGAGATAAATGTTTAGATGGTGCCAATTAATCTGAAATATTCTTCTTCTGTTTAAGTACAAATAAATGTCATGTTGATAAACTTGAGGGTTAGTTCAATGTTGCATTTTATTCTTAAACTCATACATAACAAGTTAGAATGTGGTAAAACTAAATAGCACGTCAGCATGATAATGTAATTTCCTATAATAATTATAAGTATGAGTTGAACACTTTATGATGTAACGTTTATCCTTACTCTTTTTTTTTTTCTGGTTATTGTTGCGCTGGGGGTTGAGGGGAGAGGGATGTGCATGCATGTATAAGTGTGTGTGTGTACATGTGCTCGTCTGTGTGTGTCTAAATTTATACATTTATGCTTTGCCATTGCCATATGGATATGGAGCCAGCATGCCTTCCTATGATATACATGAAGTGCGAACTGCAATGTTTTAATCAAGTATTGGTTGGTGGTTACCAAATGACAGGTACATTTGTCCAGATCATGTGAATCCTGCTGAATTTTTGGCTGATCTAATATCTATAGACTATAGTTCGCCCGAGAGTGTATACACTTCCCAAAAGAGAATAGATGGTCTAGTTGAGTCATTCTCAGAACAGATATCGGAGGTCTTATATGCAACTCCACTTGTAAGGGATAGCTCGAAAACCCGTGTAAACTTAACAAAGAAATCCATTTCACGTAAAGGTGGTTGGTGGAGGCAGTTCTGGTTACTTCTCAAACGTGCGTGGATGCAAGTGAGTTCCATCTCTCTCTAAGTCTCTTCCAATCTCACTTTTCTGATTTAACAGGAATTTACCAGGCGGATTATAAATAGTGACATAACTCAATTGCTTCATTAATCTGCTGGAACTATAAATCATGTAGAAGCAATGTTCAAAGATTAGGATGAGTTTGTTCCTTTTTTGTAAATTTTAACAGATAACCGAAGAGTAATTACAGCATTACCATGTTATGTAGCTAGTTGGAACTGACCTTATCATCAATAGTGTATGCTTTATTTCTTTTCCTTGCTGCCTGAGGCTTCCTTCCTTCTAATGCTCAATAATCTTTAATACTTTTTATATAAAAAAAATTGTAATATTTGAGCAATTTGCTTCTTTGGGTCTGTTATAATTGAGATTAGTTAATTGATCAATAGGCTTCTCGTGATGGACCAACAAACAAAGTTCGGGCAAGGATGTCAATGGCATCAGCGTTGATTTTTGGCTCGGTATTCTGGAGGATGGGAAGATCCCAGACATCAATACAAGACAGAATGGGATTACTTCAGGTGAGAAATGCCACTATATATATTTATATCAGATCCTTTGTCAATAAGATTAATTTAGCGTCAACATGTAATCTTGATTACACATGAATGAAGGAGATGAACGTAAGTTCTTTTTCTATGTTCAACAGCGATTTTCTGCTTTCAGCGATATTTTTATTCTTTAACCAATTGGCCAGCTACTAATATGTGGCCAATAACCTACATTGAGCAAGGACTCAATATTTCCACCCATTGAAAATCATCAAATATGAAAGTACATGTGCCTAGTGATAAGGCTACGGGGTTCCTGATTAATTTCCTTCCCATTTTCCTTTGTTCATGCTTAGGTTGCTGCAATAAACACTGCTATGGCAGCTCTCACAAAAACAGTTGGTGTCTTTCCCAAGGAACGAGCAATTGTTGACAGAGAGCGTGCCAAAGGGTCTTATGCTCTGGGACCTTATTTGCTTTCCAAGTTGATTGCTGAGATTCCTGTTGGAGCAGCATTTCCACTACTTTTTGGTAGCATCCTATACCCTATGGCTCGACTTCATCCTACCATTTCTAGGTGAGCTTACCATTGTTTATGAGTTGTATGCATATATGAGTTGCTGATAAGGATAAGCTACTAAGGCTATTTCATGCAAACTTCCTCTGCAAATTTGAGCAAGTTTTTTTTTCAAGGACTGAGGTATCTCCTTGCTTTAAATAATTAACAAAAAAGAGCCTAGCATCAAAAGATCTAAGGTACTAGCAGATCCTTGAGGCTGTTTTGAGAAAAGTATGAGAAACTGCATATTATGCATTTTCCTGCGACTAATATTTAGGAGAAGGCAGAGAAAGCCATTAAGCTACAATACCTCAATAAATACATAACCATGAGCTTAGAAACAACATAAACTTTAATTATCTTTATTATAGCCATTCACATTCCAGTAATTTTTCTACGTTGAATAACAACAAAGGTCTCTACCTTCTCAAGGTAGGGGTTACATACATACAAACACTCCCCCCC
>MDKI01213444.1:0-26544 GCA_005239505.1 Nicotiana paniculata | reverse complement strand
CAAAATTAGATGTGGATGAACCTGGTTCATCCGTTGATCAGAAGTTATACAGAGGGATGATTGGGTCTTTATATATCTCACTGCCAGCAGACCTGATATTGTGTTCAGTGTAGGATTGTGTTCTAGGTTTCAGGAAAATCCAAAGGAGTACCACCTAACTGCAGTGAAGAGAATTTTGAGATATCTGAAAGGCACCACTGATTTGTGCCTTTGGTATCCTAAAGGTAGTAATTTTGACCTTGTAGGATATGCTGATGCTGATTATGCAAGTTTCCTGGTTGACAGGAAAAGTACTTCAGGCATGGCTCACTTCTTGGGCTCCTGCCTTGTGTCTTGGTCCACCAAGAAACAAAATTCGGTAGCCTTGTCTACTGCTGAGGCTGAATATGTGGCTGCAGCCTCATGATGTCCTCAATTGCTATGGATCAAGCAACAACTCATGGACTTTGGTATAGAGGTTGGACGCATTCTTATTTTCTGTGACAACACTAGTGCAATTAGTATGATGAAGAACCCGATTAATCATAAAAGAACTAAGCGCATAGATGTTAGACACCATTTCCTAAGGGATAACTATGAAAAAGGAATGATCTCAATCGAATTTTGTGCTACTGACCAACAAATTGCAGATATCTTTACTAAAGCACTAAGTAGGGAGCATTTTGAGAGAAACCGGCTTGAATTAGGGATGATTAAGATCACCTAATTGAAAAAACAAAAAAAATGAAAAAAAAAATTGGCTAGAAACACTAACATAGATAATCAACCAGACTAATCATTGCTCAGTATCATGAATTTAATGGCATACTCTCTTGCCATGTATTAATATGATTCCCTTGTTGCTAATGATGTTTTTTTATCTTTGTAAATTGAGGCAAATTAAAGACTTTAACACGATGAACCTGGTTCATCCCTGCTGGTTCATCTGACTGACAAGGTACGTGCTCATCTCCATACAATTATTGTATTAATTACAGTCACACATGAGCAGGACTCTATCTATATTTGGTTCATTTTGAATTCTTTGTACTTATCCCTAATGAACCCGTTCCAAGAAGTCCCATCGCTACTTAATTAGCCTAGAGTTAGGGGACTCTTAACTGTCTAATCAATGACACTCCTACATCTATTAGACTCCCACTTGAGTAACTATTCTGCCCGTTGAAAATAAATAGCCACATCTTATAAAGGGGTCATCATTACTTCCCCTCTTCATAACATCAATTGGTCATTAAGTCGAACCAAGTTCTCTATTCTTCTCTAACCAAAACTGATCATTTCTTTTCTTCCAAAATTCATAACAATGTCTTCACCACCCCCTGCTTCATCTTCCTACACAAACTCTGATCATGGGGAAGAAAATTCCAGTCCTAATTCTCCTTCAGTTTACAGTTCACGCTCACTAAACAGATCCTCATCCCCCCAAAACCCTCCAATTCTTGAACCCACTCCTGAACCTAGACCTAACCCTACTCCAGTCCCCAGGGCATGAAGAGTAAAAATTTTGGCCAGAAAATCAGTTGCTTCTGGCTCTCGTGCAAGATTCTTGGAGGAAATTCTGAAAGCCAGGAAGGTTCATGAGTCTGAATCTTCAAGTGAATCCTTCAAATCCGCTAATGAGGATGAAGCACCAGGTTCATCCAGTTCTGAGCAAGGTAATCTTGAAGTTGAATCTGAAACTTCTACTACTAAAAACAAGTTTGTGCTGGTTGGATCGATTGTTGATGTAGAAGTGCCGGATAGGCAAAGAAAACTGGGAAAAAAATCTTGAGAGAGAGGGAGAAGGAGGTTTTGTAAGGGGATCTAGGGAGGACGGTGCCATGTTGGCTATTTGTGGCCCGGCTCCTGTGATTAATAAAGAATGAGTCATAGATTTAGGGGGAAGTGTTTCTGGGGAAGCAACAGCAGCAGGTTTAGAGAGCCTACAAGAATCAACAGATGAACCTGGTTCATCTGTCGAAGAGACATTGGCTAAGATGCTGAGGAAGCTAAGGGAGTCCTACAATCCCAAGAGGAAAAGAACTTCAAAATCAAAGAAGGCTACTACCCCAAAGAAAAGAAAAGTTCCAATATCTGCTATTGTTTCTGCCCCAAAGGTTAGTGCTACAAGAAGTGCTATTCGACAAGGATAAAAGGAGTTAGAAAGGGCTCTAAGAGAGCAAGAAAACGAAAGCTGCCAAGGGAAAGGCAAAGGTAGGAGAGCCTGTTGAGGCTGTTAGTGTTGATGATGAGACAATGGACCTGGTCCATCATGAGGAGCAGACGGCTCTAGTTGTGGTTGAGACACCCAAGACCAAGAAGGCTAAGGTTTCTTCAAAGAAGTCAGCTTCTATGTCTGCCACACCCTCAAGCACTGCTAAAAGGACCAGGTCCAAGGCCAAGAAAGTGAAGGTTGTTAAAGAAGAAAGAGAATGGAGTGGAGGAGAAGAGGAAATATCTGGTGAGCAATCTGAAAAACTCACCATGTTTGCCAAGTGTACTATTCTTAAAGGAAAGCTGGCGAGAGATCTGGAAGAATCAGGAATGATCTTTTTGTTGAATGCACTGGATGTGTAGGGATGGAAGGACATGGTCCTTCACCTGGAAGGAAGGCTGGCAGGGAATGAACTGGTGGATTTTATGGCCAATGCAAGTGTGAAGGATGGTAGGGTAACCTTCACAGTCAAGGGGATTCAGATCACATTTAATGCAAATGAGCTGGGAGAGATTCTGAATATCCTTGCTGAGGGCTATGATGCTTAAACTACGCAAAGATGGCCCAGTCTCGACGGAATGGCATCAGCTCTCAACATCACCAGATTATTTTATGAAAATGAGAAGGAACTTGAGCCAAGGCTAGTGTTCAAAAGTGAAATGAAGCCCCAGAACAAGCTACTCTTCGAATTTGTGATCAGGTTTCTGCTGCTAAGACAAGAGCGTAGGCACATCGCCAGTTACATGGACTTAACACTTATGGAGTGCCTGTACAGGGGAAAGTAGATTAAATGGCTAGCTTTCATCATTCAGCTCTTGGACAGAGTTGTAAATGGAACCAAAGCACATGCTATTCCTTGTGGCTTTATTCTGACAGTTGTGCTTGCCTACTTCGAGGTTCCTGTGAAGAAAGCTGAGATGGCTACTGCTAAGGATTATTTTGGGAAGAACACTTTGCTGACATGTGATTATATTGTCTATGTTCCTGAGGATGAACCTGGTTTATCTTGGAAGCAGCCAGCCAATAGCAAAGTCAGGTCATTGGTGCAGGAAGGAGAGATAAAGGATGCGGAGATCCTTCGATTGAACTCTCGCCTTCATGAGGTTGAAGCTGAGCGGGATGCTCTCAGATCTGAACTAGCCAAGGAGAAGGAGAAAAGTGAAGGTGTTCTTCAACAAATGCTTTCTCTCCTTCAAGCCAAGACCCCAACCTCATTTTCCCCTTCCCAACCTTAGGAATTCCAGAGCTACCAAAAACCCCTCATTGCCCAGTTCGTATTTTGTTCTGTTTCTGTTTTTTGTTGTTTTGCTCATGGTAGTGACTGCTTTAAGTTTTTTGTATGGTGCTTGAATTGCGTACTAATCAATGAATTATGTTGTTTTTGTTATTGACTTGTCTTAGTTTCTTAGATAGCTTATATTTATTGGTTTCTTTTGATGATTAATCATGTTTGCACCTGCAGTTGCCTCAATGGCCATGACTAATTGTTAACAACTCTGGTAAGTTTATCATTTTGCAACTTTTTGATGATGCCAAAAGGGGGGAAGATATGTGCTTTTTTTCAAAATTTCAAAAAGTTGTGATATTTATAACCTAATGAACCTGGTCTCTCCATGATAAATGCTTAAAACCATACAAAGTGTTTGAAGTTTATACAGGGTTGAGCACAGAGTTTTTCATCATCAAAAAGGGGGAATTTGTTGACCCATGTCACTGCATGGTTTTGAAGATTGACAAATGCCTACCCAGTTGAACCAGGTCCATCAGGGAAAACATCTCGAACGAACCAATTGGCACAAGAACCATACATGCACAGGAGACAAACGTGATATGTGAATTATCCATAAACTAAGAGGTTGTCTCCTAATGCGAAAAGGTTGCAAATTGATAAGGGGTTAGAGTTCGAGTTCAGCAAGGACAGAAATAAAGGAAGGAAGTTGAGTTAAACACAAATTCTTCCACCAAGGAAGAGTTGCATTAGAACTAAACAAGAACATCTAAACTTCTGGCGCTATATAATTTTGAAGTATTCCTACTAAAGATTAATTCGCACAAAGACAGAATTGAAGCAAGAACTGAAGGCAAAATCGCCAGAGAAATTTTGCAAGCAGAATCCTTGTGCAACACAAAGGCTACTGACCAGCTAGAAGAACCAGTTCCATATGTTTTTCTTTCGAGTCTAGTTGGTTGTAGCAGGTGATTTAATATTGTATCGTTCAACTTTATCAGAAGCAATTGTAATAGGTACATATTGTTCAAGTTAGAGTTAACTTGAAGCTTCTCTCAATTAGCTAGGGGCTATTTTACTACAAAGGGATTAGAGTTAGTCATAGGTTTACAAAAGAGTTTATTTTGTAAATGTTGTTTGGCTCAGAGTTGTAGTGAAGAGTTTGGGAAAATCTTACTGAGGAGTAGGTCGTGGTTTTTTCACCTTTTGAGCCAGGTGTTTTCCACGTAAAAATCTCTGTATTTTTACTTTACTGCATTTATTATTCCACACCAGTAGAAGTTGGAACACCTAGAAGAACCAGGTTCTTCTATTGAGACAGCACTCAAAAATTGGACACCACACAAATCACCCCTCTTGTGTGGTATTGGCATATAAAACATCAAGCTCCAAACTAAATATGCATACAAGTGTAATAATATCATACGAACTTTCTCGTGCAATCAAATCAGTAAAATAACATCTAAATATATAAACCAATCCTCAAAACGAATGAACTTTCAAAATGAAACTCAAGAAAACTAGAATCACGTTTAAGCATCCGAATCATGTCAAATGAATTCGAAATTGAACCAAATTTTGCAAAAAAAAAATTAAATAGCAATACGGAACTATTCCAAGTTTTAACATCAAAATAAGAACCAGTAAGCTAAGAAGTCAACTTACGGTCAAACATAGAATTTTCCAACTTCCAAAAAAGCTAGTCTTCGACAAAATGAGTCAAAACAAGTTAGGGACTTCTGAATTAAATTTTGGGCATACGCCCAACACCTAAATCACTATACGGATCCACCGGGATCGTCAAAGCAATTATCAGGGTCCGTTTACATAAAATATTAATAGTGGTCAACCCAAGTCATTTTTAAGGCAAATTTTCATATTTCTTCAATTTTTCACATAAAGACTTCCCGAAATGAGACATGGGCTGCCAAGGCATAATGAACCAAATTGGTACCCAACAAGTGAGCCTCTTCTGGCTTAAACCAACCAACTGGAGATTGGCACTGTCTCCTGTATAATGCGTCATAAGGGGCCATCTGAATACTCGATTGGTAGATATCGTTGTAGGAAAACTCCACAAGCAACAAGAACCCCCGAAATCCATAACGCAAGCGCGAAGCATATCCTCCAATATCTAAATGGTGCGCTCGGATTGTCCATCCGTATGGGGGTGAAATGTTGTATTTAACTCAACCTGTGTGCCTAATTCACGTTGTATGGCCCTCCAGAAGTGCGATGTGAATTGCGTGCCTCGGCCAGAAATGTTAGGCACCAGCACACCGTGTAGATGAATAATCTCGTGGATATAGATCGCAGCCAACCGCTCTGAAGAATAGGTAACTGCTACTGGAATGAAATGCGCCAATTTGGCCAACCTGTCCACAATCACCCATATCGCGTCAAATTTCTTCTAAGTCTGTAGGAGCCCAACAAAGAAATCCATGGTAATACGCTCCCACTTCCACTCTAGAATCTCTAGCCTCCTAAGCAAACCTCTAGGCCTCTGATGCTCATACTTTACATGCTGACACTTCAAACACCGAGATACATATGCAACTATATACTTTTTCATCCTTATCCACCAATAATGCTGCCTCAAATCATGGTACATCTTGGCGGCACCGAGGTGAATGGAAAACCTCAAATTATGGGCCTCCTCAAGAATTAACTCATGAAGCCCATCTACATTGGGCACACATTTACAATTCTACATCCACAAAACCCCATCATCTCCAATGGCAACCTGCTTGGCATCACTGTGCCGCACCGTGTCCTTATGGACAAGAAAATGGGGATCGTCATACTGACGCTCTCTAATGCGCTCATACAAAGAAGTCCGAGAGACCATGCAAGCTAGAACATGGCTGGGCTTCGGAACATCCTCATGAACTGATTGGCCAAAGCCTGAACACTTGATGCTAGCGGCCTCTCACCAACTGGAATATATGCAAAGCTACCCATACTCACAGCCTTCCTACACAAGGCATCGGCCATCATATTGGCCTTTCCGGGATGATACAAGATAGTGATATCATAGTCTTTTAACAGCTCCAACCACCTCCGCTGCCTCAAATTGAGATCTTTTTGCTTGAACAAATATTGCATACTCTGATGATCGTGAACACTTCACATGACATGCCGTAGGGGTAATGCCTCCAAATATTCAATGCATGAACAAGGTAATTCTTCTCGTGAACCTTCAACTTCCATGATGCGTATGCAATTACCTTGACATCCTGTATCAACACTACACCGAACCCAACACGCGATGCATCACAATACACCATATAGGATCCCGAACCCGTGGGTAATACCAATACCGGAGTTGTAGTCAAGGAAGTCTTGAGCTTCTAAAAGCTCAGCTCACACTCATCCGACAACCTGAATGGAGAATCTTTCTGGGTCGATCAAGTCAATAAGGTTGTGATGGATGAAAACCCCTCTATGAACTGACAATAATACCCTGCCAAACAAAGGAAGCTCTGAATCTCTGTAGCTGAAGTAGGTCTAGGCCAGTTTTGAACTGTCTCAATCTTCTTATGATCCACTTTAATACCCTCTACAGAAATGACATGTCCCAAAAAAGTGACTTAGTCAAACCAAAACTCACACTTTGAAAACTTGGAATACATCTGGCCCCACCACTCTGACCTTTTCCCTACGAGCGAACCTTATCTAGTTGGCCTCCACCTCTAACGATATGACCCCTGCCTCTAGTTGGTTGTGAGGACAGTGGAGCAACTAGGGTTAGTATGGTGGCATGAGAACCCTGCTGATATCTGTTGCTCGACAATCTAGGGCAATGTCTCCTGATGTGACTTATGTTCCCACACTCAAAGCACTCTCTCGGCTGCTAAGGCGGCTGAAGCAAAGACTAACCTTGATGGCCCCAACAGTCGTTTTAGTAACTCTGAAGTGATGGTGCAATGATAGGAGCTGAATGTAAACTGAATGTTGGCTACTCAAGACGAGACCCATAAGAACCACGACCGCCCGAAGTACTGTGGGCTACCTAAAGATCCGACTGAATCGGCCTAGGAAGATGGCCTCTACAAAAAGATCCCTGCCTCTAGATGAGGCACCACTGGAACCACCAAAAATTCGAGTCCTCTTATCAGACACCGGCCCCCTCTCCTGACCACAAACCATCTCGATCCGTCTAGCAATATCTACAACCGGGAAAGAAATGCCATCCCCAGTCTCCTTGGCCATTTGTAGCCTGATACTGAAGGGGGTAAAACAATTGCATGGCGAGCTAGGTCCACAAATTGAGTCTCATACTAGGTTATGGTCATGCTACCCTGCTGAAGACGCTCAAACTGCCTGCGGTAGTCCTCTCTTAGAGTGGAAGGAATGAACTTCCAAGAAATAGCTGTGACAACAGATCCAAGGTAAGTGCAGGTGAACCAACTGGTCTGTTCAATACATAATCTCTCTACCATCTCTTCACAAAGCTGGCCATCTGGAATACTGCAAAGTCGACCCATTTGGTCTCAACTATACCCTTGTTGCACAACAACTCGTGGCAACAATCAGGTAATCATGTGGGTCCTTAGAAGGCACACCGCTGAAATCAATAGGAAAGGGCTTAGTAAACTTATCCAACCTCAACAAGGCCTCAGAAGACATAGTGGACATATCCCTGGGATGTACCGCAACAACCGACTGAACTTCCCCAACTAGCTAGGCTGCTAGAGTCTGATATAGGGGTACCACCTGCTCTGGGGTGTGAGTAGCGAGAGTCTGTGATGCTACCCTAATCTGAGAGACAGTTGGTGCCACCGGAAATGTGCCGGTCAGAGCCACACTTTTAAGGCCCACCAAGCAAACTAGAGCGTCCTGAAGCACTAGAGTGGTTATAAATCCCTTCGGGACCTGAGCTGGTCCGGCGAGCATGGACTGAGTTGGGGCCTCCTCCTCATGATCAATCTAAGGCTCTATTCTGGGTGCTGCTGCTTGAGCTCTATGCTGAGCTCTGTCTTTGCCTCAGCCTCTGGCTCGACCTCGGCCTTGGCCTCTACCCCTGATAGTAGCTGCCATAGGGAACTCCGTCTCCTGTCCAGCTGCTGATGCTATGTGTATTCTCTCCATTTGCGAGAGAAACAAGAATATAATGGTTCAATCATCAATGATAGAATAAAATCGCACGATAGATAAAGAAAGACGTGACATTTTTCCTAAAACTCCATAGCCTCTAGAATATAAGTATAGACGTCTCCGTACCGATCCTCCAGACTCTACTAAGCTTGCTCATGTCTTGTGAGACCTAGGCAACATAGTGCTTAGATACTAACTTGTCACGACCCGAAATTCCCGCCCTCAAGACCGTGATGGATCCTAACATTTAACTTGCTAGGAAAGCCAACGTTAGCTATATCTATTAACCATTTTTAACAACTTACAAATTAAATTATAATAATGAAACTGAATAGTCTGAAATAAGGTAATAAGCTAATAAGTGACGAGATCCAAATACAAATCCCGGAACTGGTGTCACAAATATATGAGCGTCTAGAATACTACAGGTTATGGTCTGAAATAAACATAACTATATAAATCAAAATAAACGGCTAAAATGAAGTAGAAGGGGACTTCAGGGTTGGGGACGCCGTGCAGCTGTACCTCAAGTCTCCACTGACAGCTGGATCCAAGCAAGTCAACTGAACGCGGCTAGGACCAACTCTGGTATCTGCACAAGAAGTGCAGAATATAGTATGAGTACAACCGATCCCATGTACTCTATAAGTGCTGAGCCTAACCTCCACGAAATAGTGACGAGGCTAAGGTGGGTCACTTACAATAACCTGCACGCAATAATAATAATAATAATAATAATAATAATAGTAGTAGTAGTAGTAGTAGTAGTAGTAGTAGTAGTAGTAGTAGTAGTAGCAGTAGCAGTAGTAGTAGCAGTAGTAGTAGCAGTAGTAGTAGCAGTAGTAGTAGCAGTAGCAGTAGTAGTAGCAGTAGCAGTAGTAGTAGTAGCAGTAGTAGTAGCAGTAGCAGTAGTAGTAGCAGTAGCAGTAGCAGTAGCAGTAGTAGTAGTAGCAGTAGTAGTAGTAGCAGTAGTAGTAGTAGCAACAGTAGTAGTAGCAGCAGTAGTAGTAGCAGCAGTAGCAGTAGCAGTAGTAGCAGTAGTAGCAGTAGTAGCAGTAGTAGTAGCAGTAGGAGCAGCAGTAGGAGCAGCAGCAGCAGCGGTAGCAATTATATAGTCTGTTGCGACGTACAACCCGATCCCGCCATATCATCATCTGCCAATATCATAATTCGTCCTTATTCCGCCATTTCAATTCATTACCTCTCAAATTTCCGTTGCAACATGCAACCTGCTCCCCAAACAATTTCAATCAACAGTAGCAATTCAACAACCAAGATTACAAGAAATTCTACATCAAAAGAGCACATATACGGAGCAACGAAGGATAACATGATACTCAAAGAACCTCTAACAACTCGAATATCTCAACTTTACCAACTCAACAGTATCTACTAATCGACAACTCATACAAAATGAAACTACATTAATGAAGGCAACAAATGTTACGAAACTTCAAGACAAGCAAGACCTAAGACAATTTAGATATGCAAGAAGAGAAAATAGAGACAAGTAGTAAATATGCATGGACTTATGGAAAGAATGGACAATTAAATACAAGTATAGCTAAATAACAAGTAGCAATTATGGCATGGAAGTCAAATAAGCATCTAGCAATTAAAGCGTGTAACAAGATATACAATGAGGTAACGAAAGCATGGAAGCAAGTAACACAACGGCGTATATATACTCATTACCTCGCATATACGACGTTTCACCCCTAATGCACATAACATGAAGTTAAAGGGTCCCTAATTCCCCCGATCCTGGTTATGTGATTTGTTTCGAAATTCGATCACAATTTGAGGTATAAATCTCAATTTTACTAAAATCCTCAATTCTACCTAAATCCCTAATTTCTACCATGGAAATACTGAATTTGATGTTGAAATCTCATGAAATGTAATGAGTAATTGAAAAGAAATGGATTAAAGTCACTTACCAATGAATTTAGGAAGAAAGGTCTCTTTGAAAATTGCCCCTAGTGTGTTTAGGGTTGAGAGATAGTGTGATATGAGTTACGTCCCAATTTCCTCCTCTTTTACCCAGTCGCGGGTATCGTAATTGCAATATCTTGTTTGCAATTGTGAACATCGCAACTGCGAGAAAGGGGTCGCAAAAGAGAACACTATCTCACACTCACAGAGGTTGCAAATGCGACATTTTGTTTGCAATTGCGAACTCCCAACCATCACAATTTCTTCGCAAATGCGATGATTGCTCGAGGACTGCTGAGTCCCAAATGGGACTCTGAGATTGCTATTACGATAACTGCCTAGTTCGCAAATATGAACATAGTACTCGTAGATCCAAAATCGCCCAAACCAGCCCATGCTCGCAAATGCGAATATTTGTTTGCAAAAGCAAGGCTCGCAATTGCGAGTTAGACCTTGCAAATGCGAGATCTGCAGATCACACTAGCGACAGAGAAGGCATCAGCTATCTCCAAAGTCCAAAATCAGTTTGTAGCCTATCTGAAACTTACTCGAGCCCCTCTGACTCCAAACCAAACATTCACACAAGTGTAATAACATCATACGAACTTGCTCGCATAATCAATTCAGCAAAATAACATCTAAATCTACGAATCAATCCTCAAAACCGAATGAATTTTCAAAGAGAAACTCAAGAATACTAGAATCATATTTAAGTGTCCAAATCATGTCAAATAATTTTCGAATTGAACCAAATTTTGCAAACAAGTTTCAAATAGCAATACATAACTATTTCAAGTTTTAACATCAAAATTCGAACCCATTATCTAGGAAGTAGACTAACGGTCAAACTTAGAAATTTCTAGCTTCCAAAAATACTAGTTTTCGACAAAATGAGTCAAAATAAGTTAGGGACTTCCGAATTAAATTTTAGGCATATGCTCAAGTCCCAAATCACGAAACGGGCCCACCGGGATCGTCAAAATAGAGATCTGGGTCCGTTTACATAAAATGTTCGTGGTCAACTCAATTCATTTTTAAGGAAAAGTTTCATATTTTATTCAATTTTCACATAAAGACATCCCGAAATGAGACACAGACTGCGCACGCAAATCACAAAATACTAACGGAGCTAATCGAGGTCTTGGAGCGCGAAAATAGAGGATAAATCTCAAAATGACTTATCGGATCATTACATGCTCAAATCTAACCAAAAGTAACTTAATATCATCAAACAATGACAGGAAAAACAATTACAATAGATAAAACCTTGATCGTAATTTTGGGTAAGTGAATCCTCGCAATCGTGAATCAGGATTGCAATTTGCGTACCCTGACAAACTTCACAGAAATCGCATTTTCCACAAAGGCTTTGCAATTGCGAAGCTGACTCCCATCGCAAAAGCGACCAAGTGGTCGGAAATGGTACCCCAACCCAGGACTGCCGACTTTACAAACGCGAAAGGGTAGTCGCAATTGTGACATCAGACCACCCCGTGTACACTTGGCAATTGCGAAGCTGGTGCTCGCAGTTGTGACATTAGAGCACTAGCACACCAGCAATTACAATTTCAGTTTAAATCATTTTGAATCACGTCTGAAACTCATTCGAGCCTCGGGGCTCTAAGACAAACATCCGCACAATTCTAAAAATATCATACCAACTCGCTCGCGCAATCGAAACACAAAAATAACAACTATAAATCGGACACCAAAACGCATGAATTCAAAAGAAAAGTTCAAGAACTTCTAGTATTGCAACCAAGCGTTCGAATCCTATCAAATCAACTCCAAATGACATCAAATTTTGCTAATAACTTCGAAATAGCATAGCAGACCTATTCCAAGTCCCAAAATCAAATTCTGAACCCGAAAGCCAAAAGTCAACATACGGTCAAACTTCTAAACCTCAAATTGCGATTTTTTGGCAAAACAACAAAAATCAACCTACGGACCTCCGAATTCGATACCGGGCAGACGCCCAAGTCCAAAATCACGATACGAAGCTATCAGAGCCATCAAAACACCATTCCGGGGTAATTTTCAAAAAAGTCAAATTTTGGTTAATATTTCTAACTTAGGTTTCCAATTCAAGAACAAAGGGTCTAAATCAACCCGAAATCTTCCTGGAACGAACCAATAAAAATCCCGTAAGTCATAAAGACAAAATTACACATGTGTGAAGCAGCAAAAGGGAAAACGGGGCATAGTAACATAAAACGACCGATTGGATCGTTACAGTATTAATGGTGTTTTGATCCCGCTGGTGCTTATTTTACAATTTTATCTTATCATACCTCTAAGTCGTCATTTCTAGCATTGTGTTAACGAACTTCTAGCAAATTTTCATTTTTATGCAAAATATAGAGTAATAGAGATAGTTTATTGTTGCAAAGTTTAGGCTTATGATTTGACCTCTTAATTCAATAACCATATCCACGAAATCTGATTTTGTATTTAGGCCATTACAAACAGTACTACTAGTTCTGTTTGAAATTAAAAAGAAAAAAGAAAAAAAGCCAGAGGCTTTACGAGATGAGTGATGAGCACAAGGGCATGCACATGTGGTGTAAGTCCCCTATATATTAAACTACTCCTACTTTCCAGTAATACAGTTGAGACTCAAACTTCCTACCAGCTGTTCTACAGCTGTCTCAGTCTCCCCCATGTGACCCCACCATCCCCTTATTCCCCCCCCCCCCCCCCCCAACCACCACCTTTGGTGAATTGATCATTATTGGAGAGAAAGAAAGGTTACAAAGTTTTAATTTTCTCCTTAATGAGACAAATCAAAGTTATACATATGGTCTCATGACAACGTCTATATCATATTATCATGAATTAATGTCTCTGTATATGTTCTTTCCTAGTTTGGTTTTCTAGCTACATTGTTGAAACTCCCATTTTTTCTAGCTAGTTAGAAAGGAAAAATGGCACACTTACCTCCAAGAGTGCCTAACATGACACCAAATTGGCCTGATTTTTCACTTCAGAAAATGGACAACTTATCTCCCAATGCAACTGCTGCTAACAATAACCCTTTGTGGGCGGACGAATTCCTCGACTTCTCGTCGAAACGCGGGTCCCACCGGAGATCGATGAGCGACTCCATTGCATTCTTGGAGACTCCCATGGTTGAAGAATGCAGAAGGCTATCATCAACTCCAGGTTCGGGTGGGACCAGTACTGGTAATGAGGAATTTGAGAGGTTTGATGATGAGCAGCAGATCATGTCCATGTTTAACGACGACGAACACGACAATATGTCGTGTTCAAACCCGTCGTCGCCGTCGGATTACATCAACGTTAATGAAGATAATAAAAGGATGATTAATGTAGCCGGCGGCCACCGTGATGGTCAAATGCAGCAGCTTAATGAGGAAGTCCAAAGCTCATGCAAGACTACTGAGGAACCAGTAGCTACTCATGCAAGTATTGAATATTCTTGTGAAAAAGTTGTTGATCCTAAGAGAATTAAAAGGTATACTTATTTGACAAATGCATATAATTATTCCTGCATCATGATTTAACATTAAAGTAATTGTCATTTGCTGCTTGGAGATCGTATTATGTTACTCCCTCCTTTCTAATTTACACTATTAATTTGAATCGGCACAAAGTTTGAGAAAAAAAAATTTAAAGACTTTTGAAATTTATACTTTAAAACATATCATAGTATTTGTGTGGTCGTAAATTTTTTGAAACTCGTAACGTTTGTGTGGTTAATTATAATTTTTTTTATTATAAGGATATATTCGAAAGTGTAAAGTTAATTGTTTCCAAATTTAAAAGTATTACTCCCTCCGTTTTAATTTAGATGAGCTAGTTTGACTCGGCATAAAGTTTAAAAAAAAGAAAATTTTTGAAACTTGTGGTTTTAAAAGCTTAAGGGGTAAAAGCTTTGTGGGGCTATGATATTTGTGTGGTTATAAGAATTTCTCATTAATGATTAAATGGATAAAATGAATAGTTTAAAGTTGAATTATTTTCAAATTTAAAAATATGTCATTTATTTTGTAACAGACTAAAAAAAATAGTTCATCTAATTTAAAACAGAGGGAGTATTATTTTTGCAACAAAACTACCAAAAAAAAAAAAGTATATCACATAAATCGAAACAGATTAATTATTTGTTTTGGAGTGTTGATTGGTATAGTACGTATTTGAGCATATAAAGTACAGATATACTCCTGTATGACTAAACTGAATTATGTTTTTTGGTCTCTCCTTCTTCAGCCTCAATGTGGAATGTTGTATACGTTATGATGAATAGAGTTATATTTGACAAGGTCTCTTTAATTTTATTAGTAGTAATGTTAAAAATTGTTTACACTATGGGATCATCTAAAGGAAATTAAATATAATTACCCATTGTTAAAACTAACGACATGAAAATAAAGTAAATAACCTTTTAAAGCAAGCCAAATTATTTTCAACATTTATTTATTCTATCCGTATATGTAAAATAAATCTTTTATTTAATTGATTATGTCAGGATATTGGCAAACAGACAATCGGCACAAAGATCACGGGTGAGGAAACTGCAATACGTGTCGGAGCTGGAACGTAGTGTTAGCACACTTCAAGTATGTAAAATAATTCAGAGAATTAATTTTTTCTTTTCTACTAACAGTAATTCAAGCTGTTTAATTTCTTTAGAGATTTCATTTAGAATATTTCTGAATTAGCCTCTTTTATTTTTCTCTGATTTATTGAAGGCTGAAGTTTCGGTATTGTCACCAAGAGTTGCATTTCTGGACCATCAACGTTTGGTTCTAAACGTTGACAACAGTGCCCTCAGGCAAAGAATCGCAGCCCTTGCCCAAGATAAATTGTTTAAAGATGGTAAAAAAAAAAGAATTCTTTTTACACTATTAGTTAATTGCATATTTTTTTATCAGTAAGAATTTATCCGCGTACCATATTTATACCAACCCGATAAATACATACTACATGTCTTTACATACACTAAGAATTTATCCGCGTACCATATTTATACCAACCCGATAAATACATACTACATGTCTTTACTTACACTTTTATTACTAAACAATAGTTTTAATATATTCTTACCTCAATTTATGACTTATTCATAGTAAATCAGTATAATTTGATGTCAAAATCGGATGCGAACAATTTTTTTTTTTTTTACTATCTTTTAATATCGTTGTTTTTCGTGTCGTGAAATATATAGCTCATCAAGAAGCACTGAAACGAGAAATAGAGAGGTTGAGGCAAATTTATTACCAACAGAACCTCAAGCAGATGGAAAACGGTACACAATCAAAGTCACAACCACCCATTGCTGATTCTAGTGCTACGGAGATGAAAGTACAACTTGTCAATTGATCTCTCCTTTGTGATCCTTCAGCTAGGTACTCCATTTTCTTTTCTTTTTAAATTAAACGAAATTCTATAATGTTTGTTGAAGCATATAAATTAATAAAAAATTACTCCGTATATCCCGAATTATGTGTTATTTTTGGATTTTGAAATTCAAACTATGTGAGCCTTTAACCAATATATTTTAAAATATATTTTTTTATCATATTGACATAAGAATAATTACAACTTATAGTATTTTCATATAGTTTTGAATATTTAATTAATTTTAATTTAAAATATTAAGTTGATATAATCCAATTTAACTTCGTATAGACTCTCGAAAAGCAAAAATAATACTTATTTCAGGACGGAGGAAGTACTAGAAGGCAAAGAGATTAGAAGAAATAATTAAAGGAACAATAAATGTCATCTAGGTCATTGTTACACACGAAATAAGAAGTATTTTCTTTGCGCTTGGAGATTTAACTAACTAAATGAATTAGTCTGATGGATATTTTGAAAGGTACTTCTTGGTTATTGTTACACACGAAAATAACTACTCATACTCCCTCCGTTCCAAAATATTTAATTTTTTAGCTCTTTTTATTATAGTCCATTTTTTCAGACTTTAAGAATGAATTAATTATTTTTTTTCTATATTGTCTTGGAGTAAATAGTGTTGGAGTATGTGTTAGGAGTGTATATGTGAAGAGATAATAAATATTAATATAGTTAATTTCATTGTTAATTAATATTAAAAAGTGAATTTCTTAATATGTGTGAGAACAACCAAAAAATCACTTATTTTGAACGGGGGTACTATATTTATTTAGTTTTAAATATCTAGTAAAGTATGTTTTACCTTTGAAAAAAGTAAATGTATTTTAAACATTGGTAAGATTAATCATTGATAAGTGCCAGAAAGAGGGTTAATATAATTGCTTTAATCTTACAATGCAGGAAAACTAGAGTATGACTTATGGCAGAGGAGGGGCATTTTCTTTATGGGGGGATCTGACAGGATAAGATCACTTGGATCTCTAAATTGATCTCTCATTTTTAGGGACCAAAACAGATCTTGGTTTACTGCTTAGGCATTTGTGTTCTATTTTTTTCTTCTCTTCTTTTTATTTTCGTGATGTTTTAATTCATTATTCCTTCAACCACCAACAAGAAATATTATATTATTGGAAGGGCAAGTGGAATTTTGTCAAGACAAGCAAAAAGTCAGAACTGTTAAATACATTGTTTGTCATTACACTTTTACTTAATTCCTGGCTGTAAAATAATAAAAACTGCAAAGGAGTGGAATCTTCGCTCTTCAAATCAGAGGCGGAGCTAGAAATCTAATAATAGGGCTCGGTCGAATTTAATAATTTTTTTCAAACAATATACGTGTATTAAAAAGTTCATTAACATATATAAATATTTAATTTAAAACCTAATTATTATCACATGAATCACAACTTTAAAATTCTGAATTCGCTTTTGCTTCAAATTTCTTTGACTACCTACCGATGGTAAAGTATTTCAAAATCTGAATTCCGGGGGCAAGCCAAGATGGGAAAAAGAAAAAGAAAGGCATAGCAATAAAGCATACTCAGGAATTAGGTATATACATATGAGAATACATATTCATTTATTTTTGATTGATGGAAGAGATTAAACGCTATCTATGTCTGATTTTCCGCACACGTTTTACTGCATGCTTTTGTTTGAGATATATTCATCTCGTATTATTTTGGCGAAATACATAAATGGCTCTTTAAGTTATTCATATCGATCAAACATCTCAACTGACCTCATTATCATTTAGACACTTTAAGTGTTTATTATGTAGATCATGTAAATACAAGTCGTTGATATGGCATATGCGTGTTTGCTAACAAAATTATATTTTTTTAGCTTAATTTTTTTTATAAAAAAAAAATACCAAGAAATAGCCGGAAATTAGCCTCTTTTCATCGTTTCAATTGTAACCCACCATGAAACCACTACAGAGGCCATGAAAATCAGTAACTAAAACTTCAACTAAGCCATCGTAAATCACCAGAAACTGCCTTCTTTCATCATAAAACTTACTGCCTGTAAACTCTAGACCTTCGCTTAGTTCCGTCGAGCCAAAAACAATCCCGAGCCCAGCTGAAAGAAGCAGCAAAAATTGCAGCAACAACAACTGCAAAAAACTGTTGGTATTATTTATAATACAAAGTCAAAGATTTCTTTTTGAAAATCAATTTACAATCAATAGTCATGAGTCTTTTTATTTTACAAGTGTTCTATCTATTTCCAAGTGGCTTCTTGCATAAAGCCTTGTGGCCAAATACTCTTAGATAATGGGTACATGCCAAGAGTTTTTACATGTGGCATTAATTTAAAGCTAAGTATTGAATGACTTTGACAAGTGGTTATAAAAATCTACCATGTGTCTTCATGCATGCAAGACTAGGTACACTTGTTAATATTGAAGCCAAGTGGCCAAATATATTTAGTCAAGTGTTAAAAGACTCTCCACACTTGTCATACGTGCAACCTCCCTAATTGTATATAAATAGGATGGTCATTAGCCATCATATTCACTCAATTCTTAACCAAGAATTCATCTTGATAATAATTACTTTTTTCCTGATAACATTTTTAATTTCTGTAACAGCTACTAATTAATTCCTTCATCTGTAACTGTCCAACAACTTTTCCTATAAAAAGGCAGTCTTCTTTGTGAATTATCCAACACAGATTACACATTCATCTTTTCTTCTTTCTGGGCAACTGTTTTGTGCAAATTCTATACTACCAGCCACAAGTGCACGTGTTTGGAGGTGCTGTAGAATCTTGGGGAGGACCGGTCTTAATGATTTTCACCCAGTCGGGCCAAAATCACTTTCAATGTAGTGGCTTGCCACGACACAGTATTTTTGATAAGTTGTTCTTCTTTCTTTCTTGTTCTTAGTTAATATTATCTAATCATTTTTCTTACAAAACCCACCAAATCTCCACTAATTAAACGCCCTCTTTCATCCAACAACACATTCATTCCAATAGAAAATGCACAAATAACAACCAATTATTTGAATCAGCCGATAATTTTAAGGATAATTTTACACTAAAAATTATAAATTAGAGAAATAAAAGTGATATTGTTATAAATATAGATTATATAATGGATGTTCATTTAGTACTCTGTTGTAAATAAGCTTCATTAAGAAGCTTATCCATATGGGACACTGCCGTAAATATATTTATCTATTTAGTACTCTATTGAAAATAAGCCTCCTGAAGAAGCTTATCATTTTGTTACTCTGTTATGGATAAACATTACCCACGGAATAAGATTATCTACATCTGGTACAATAGAAACTTACAAGCAACTTACAAGCAACTTACACAGCAGCTTGCAGTAGCAGCTTACAAACAGCTTACAAGCAGCTTACACAGCAGCTTGCAGTAGCAGCTTACGTAGCAGCTTCCTTTCTTCTATAAATAGAAGAGATTTCAGTTCATTATGTACATCAGTTTTGAAAGTTCAATAATATATCAGTTTCTCTCTATACTTGTCTTTAGTTTATTTACTTTACGGTCGTTATTTTATAACACGTTATCAACACGAGACTCTGCCATCTCGAGCAAATACTTTAAGAGTATCAAAGGTACGAACTTTCCTCTTCTAAATAATGTCAAATCTTTCTAAACTTGAATTTGTAGCCCTGGATATATCGGGAAAAAGCTACATGTCTTGGTTGCTTGCTGCTGAAATTCATCTTGATGCGATGGGTCTGGCAGACACCATCAAGGACAAAAATCAGGCATCAAATCAAGACTGTGCCAAAGCAATAATATTCCTACGCCATCACCTTGATGAGGGCCTGAAAATGGAATATCTTACTGTTAAAGATCCAGTCATATTGTGGAATAATTTAAAAGATAGATATGACCAACTGAAGATGGTCGTTCTTCCATAGGCACGTTATGACTAGACTCATTTAAAGCTACAAGATTTTAAATCTATCAGTGAGTATAATTCTGCTATGTTCAGTATTATTTCCCAATTGAAATTATGTGGTGATAATATTACTGATCATGATATGTTGGAGAAAACTTTCACCACTTTTCATACCTCGAATATTGTAACGATTCGACCGGTGCGTTAACGGACCCCGTTCCCCTAAATGAACTTCCCATAACGGCTTTTTATGATTTATGACTTGCGGGGATTGGTGGTCCAAGATTCGGAGGTGTTTAGAGTGCTTCAGGAATAATTGGTTCCTTAAGGTTGGCCTTTAAGGTCAGGTTTGACTTCGGTCAATATTTTGGGTAAGCGACCTCACAATCGAGTTTTGTCGGTTCCGGTAGCTTCGTGTGATGATATGGAACTGGGCGTATGTTCGGAATGGGTTTCTGATGACCCCGGAGCGTTTCGGCGCCCAATATTGAAATAAAAAGTTCTTTAGGTTGGTTTTGGATGTGCTTTTGTGTTATCGAGGTCCGAACGGAATTCTGAGACCGAAAATAGTTCCGTTATATCATTTATGACTTGCCTGAAAAATTTGGCGCCATTCCGAGTAGTATAGGTCGGTTCGGCACGTTATTAGCGAAGTTTAGAAAACTTAAAGTTCCTAAGTTTGGTTCTTGGGGTTTTGAGGTGTGATTTTGAGTTTTAGCATTGTTTTGGGCATTTCAAAGGCTCGAGCGAGTCTGTATTATGATTTGGGACTTGTTGGTATATTTGGATGAGGGCTCGGGTGGGCCCAGGGGCCTCCCGAGAACCCAACGGGGCTAAAAACCAGCTAAAATAGTTGTTGGTGCACCTAATATGGTGTGACCGCAGGTGCGGTTGCCCAGTCGCAGGTGCGGGACCGCTCCTGCGGTCCCAAGCATCGCAGGTGCACCCCTAGGTGAGGTCCCCCTTTCTCGCAGGTGCGGACAAAAGTCCGCATGAGCGGAACTGCTAGTGCGGCCATCCCTCCGCAAGTGCGAACCCAGCCTTTCCCGTCCAGTTCCGCAGGTGTGAGGCCCAGCTCGCAGGCGCAAGACCGCAGGTGCGGTCCCCAAGCCACTGGTGCGGAATCCCTGTAGGCCAGACAGTATATATTCTTTGAAACTCGCCCCTCATTCATTTTCCTCCACCAATAGAGTCTTGTGAGCTTGGGAAGAGCACATCATAACCTAGCTACTATCAAGGTAAGTTAATTCCACCTCAACACTAGTTTAATTCATGATCTTCTAGCTAAATCAACTACTAAATCATTGAAAAATAAAAAATTGGGTAGTAATTTAGGGTTCTTGAGAAATTGGTGAATTACCCATTTATTGCTATAAATTCAAGTAGAAATCGTATATTAACGATCCTTAGGCTTCGAGTGAGCGATTCCTTCGAGAATTTTTGGAAATTGAACGTGCGGGCTCGGGGTTGGATTTTGGGAATTCTCCAAGAATGTTGAATTATTGAATAAATAGGATAACTACCCTACTTTGAGCATGCATTTATATCATTGTACCATATTTGGCTAGTTGCGAGTCCTCGAGTGTAGAGTTCAGAGTTCGGGCGCATCCTTGGTCCGATGGGTAGATTCGACACGAGGTGAGTCTCCTTTCTAACATTGTAAGAGGGAATTGCCCCCATATGTGTTATATGTGTTGTGTGTAATTGTTTTGGGGGCTACGTGCGTACAAAGTGACGAGAGTCCGTACATAGCGACTAGCATGCTATATCGGGTAGTTTAGGGCTCACAAGCATGTCTTTATGTGCCTTATATGTATCTGTGGGTGTTCTTTGAGCTGCCTATAACTTTTGAATTGATATGGAAATGTGGAAAGTTTCATTTGAACTCCCAGTTGATTAATCCCTGTTACAGGTATATCCCCCTACTGAGTTATTGATATTTCGGTGTGTGTACATATATATATATATATGTACGTATGAGAGTCAGCACTCGAATCGCAGGTATGATTCGCGATCGAGGGAAGCTTTATGGTAATTGTATATAAGTGTGTCAGCACTCGAATCGCAGGTATGATTCGCGATCGAGGGAAGCTTTATGGGAATTGTATATAAATGTGTTAGCACCCGAGTCGCAGGTATGATTCGCAAGCGGGGAAAGCTTTACGTCTATTTAGTGTCTAGATATTTCCTTATGACTCCGGTCATTTGTCTTACCCTTGTGTTCGCTTGGATATTTGGTATTGTTTTCATTGATATTGACTTGACAGATATTTGGGGGGAAAAGGAAAGTGTACATTGTTGCTTATTTTCAGTAGTTTCCTGGATTTCTGTACTTGATAGGTATTTGTTGTTTACTATCTCACATGTCTACCGCATTTCGTTATATCCTATTTTGTATTATTACCATTGGACCTAAGTGAGTGTCAAGTCGACCTCTCGTCACTACCTCTTCGAGGTTAGGCGGGATACTCACTGGATACATATATATTTATGTACTCATGCTGCACTTCTGTACTTAATTGTACAGGTTCTAAGGCTGGTGCTTCTGGTTACCCGACCGGATCTTAACATATATTCTAGACCTGAATCCACGGTGAGCTGCCTCCCTTGGCGATTCTCAGCAGTGCTATGGAGTTATCTTTTGTTCATTTTTGTCTACTTCTCTCAGACAACAATACAGTTTGTATAATCTTTTATATATTCTACTAATTCGCCTGCTGACTTGTAACACTTGTTCCTGGCACGCACATAGTAGACTCTTTATTTGGGACTGTATATATTGGATCATGATCATTGTGGCTTTACTTAAGTTGGTTACTGTTTTCGCTTTTATTTAAATGATCTAAGCTTAAAACTTTGGGAATGTGTGGGGTTGGTATGCTAAATAAAGATAATCTCACTAGTAAGCAACTGTTGGCTTGCCTGACTTCGGTGTTGGGATCCATCACGACCTGTGTTGGATTTTGGATCGTGACAAATATGCTCCTACAGTAGCAATATCGAGAGATGGGATTCAAAAAGTATTCTGAACTTATCTCACATTTTCTTGTAGTCGAGCAATATAATGGGTTGTTAATGAAAAACCATGACGTCGACCAACTGGTTCTTGTCCATTCCCTGAAGTGAATGAGACGAACTTCTACCAAGCTAAGAGTGGAAGAGGTCGTGGCCCCAGTCGTGGTCATGGCCGTGTTCGGGGAAGAAAATCTAATCATGGTAATAATAATGCACCAAAGAACCCTCATCATCACCAGCAGTGGAAAAGGAAGGAACAAACGCATGCAGCGGTGCAAGCAACAAATGCAGAAAATGCATGTTATAGATGTGACGAAAAAAGGCACTGGTCACGTACCTATCGTACGCCAAAACACCTGGTTAAGCTTTATCAAGCCTCCCTGAAGAAGACAGACAAAAATGTGGAAGCAAATTTTATTTCTAAAGATAACTTAGTCTTCATACATTTGGATGTAGCTGATTACTTTGCACTCCCAGAAGGAAAAAAAAAGTCATGTAATCGCTGATACATCTGTAGAAATTTAAATTTCTGTTGTTTGTATTAGTTAGTGTGGTTATGTAAAAGTTATGCTTTGATAATGATATTTACTATAATATTTATTTTTTTATGTCATTTTGAAGAATATGGATAATCCTCAAATTATGTTTGGATCAATGACCAATCATAAAGATATTTGTGTAGTTGATAGTGGAACAACTCATGCCATATTCAAGAATCAGAAATACTTTCCTTATTTTCATAAGGAAAAAGCAAGTGTTTCAACAATTTCTGGTAAATATAAGTTTGATTGAAGGCTCCGGAAGAGCCATTATATTTTTCTCATAGAGAACAAAACTTATTATAGAAAATGCATTGCTCTCCTCCAAGTCCCGAAGAAATTTGTTGAGTTTTATAGATATCCGCCGAAATGGGTATCATGTTGAGACAATAGATGAAATGAACGTGGAATATCTTTGTATTACAAAGAATATTTCTGGCCAGAAATGCATTGTAGAAAAGTTACCAACTTTATCTTCTGGCTTATACTATTCAAAGATCAATGTAGTTGAAGCACGCTCTATCATAAACCAGAAGTTTATTGATTCAAATACTTTTGTGCTTTGGCATGGCCGTTTGGGACATCCTAGATCAATAATGATGAGATTAATTATTAAAAATTCAAGTGGACATCCACTAAAGAACCTGAAGATTCTTACAAATGATGAATTTTCTTGTGATGCTTGTTATCAAGGAAAAATGATAACTAGACCATCACCAATGAAGGTTGGCATGGAATCACATGCCTTTTTAGAGCGTATACATGGGGATATATGTGGACCTATTCACCCACCAAGTGGGTTGTTTAGATATTTTATGGTCCTAATAGATGCATCTTCAAGATGGTCTCATGTGTGCCTACTATCATCTCGCAACCTGGCGTTTGCAAAGCTATTAGCCCAAATAATTCGATTAAGGGCACAATTCTCAGATTATCCTATAAAGGCTATTCGCCTTGATAATGCTGGAGAATTCTCATCTCAAGATTTTGATGGTTATTGTCTATCAATTGGGATAAAAGTTGAACATCATGTAGCTTATGTTCATACTCAAAAATGGCCTTGCAGAGTCATTTATTAAACGTCTACATTGATAGTAAGACCACTACTTATGAAAATAAAATTTCCCATTACTGTCTGGGGCCATGCTATTTTGCATACAACATCACTTATTCGTCTCATACCGACACATTATAATAAATATTCTTCATCATAATTAGTTTTTGGTCACAAACCAAATATTGCCCATCTACGAACTTTTGGATGCGTTGTATATGTGACAGTAGCATCACCACAACGTAGTAAGATGGGCCCACAGAGAAGGTAGGAATATATACTGGGTTTGAATCACCCTCTATTATTCTCTATCTTGAACCATTGACGGGAGATTTATTTACTGCTCGATTTGCAGATTGTCGATTTGATGAAACAAATTTCCCACAATTAGGGGGAGAGAAAAAGGAAATCAAAAGAGAAATTGTGTGGAAAGTTTCATCGTTATCTCATATTGATCCACGTACGCCTATATGTAATCAGGAGGTCCAGAAGATCATCTATTTACAGAATGTAGCAAATCAAATGCCAGACGCATTTACTGATTTGAAAAGAATTATAAATCATATAACCCTGCAGAGAATGTGCCTATCTTAATTGATGTCCCAGCAGGACCATCTACTAGCATGATAGCTAGTAAACCCAAAACATACCTGACGCGTGGTTGGCCTTTAGGTTCTAAGGATCTAAATCCTAGAAAAATGAAATCGACAAATGATCAAAATAATACTATGAAGGGATCTCCTGAAGAGACCCAAGATCTGATTAGTTCTGAGATTCCTGAAGAAATCAATGAACCCGAGACTCAGGTGAGTGAGGAAATTTTAATAAGTTCTACTGGCGATGGGATTAATTTAAATCGATCTGAAATAGTGGTGGATAATATTTTTGCATATAATGTTGCACTAAACATTATACAAGATAATGAGGATCTTGAACCCCGATCTGTCGAAGAATGTCGACAAAGATCTGATTAGCCAAACTGACAAGAGGCAATTCAATCAGAATTGAAGTCACTTGCTAAAAGAGAGGTCTTTGAACCAGTAGTCCAAACACCTGCTGGTATAAAGCCAATTGGTCATAAATGAGTTTTTGTGTGAAAAAAGAATGATAAAGATAAAGTTGAAAGATACAAGGCTCTCCTTGTCGCACAAGGATTCTCACAATGACCTGGAGTCGATTATGAAGAAACATATTCACCCGTTATGGATGCCATGACATTTCGATATCTCATCAGTTTAGCCTTACGTGAAAGGCTTGAAATACATCTAATGGATGTGGTTACAGCTTATCTATATGGGTCACTTGATAATGAAATTTACATGAAGATCCCTGAAGGATTTAAAATGCCTGAAGCATATTCAAAATCTCAGAAAATGTACTCAATCAGATTACAATGATCTTTGTACGATTTAAAGCAATTTGGGCGTATGTGGTATAATCGCTTTAGTGAATATTTGTTGAAAGAAGATTATATAAATGATGTTATTCGTCCGTATATTTTTATAAAGAAAATGACATCAAAATTTGTTATACTTGCTATTTATGTTGATGACATAAATCTTGTTGGAACTCCAGAAGAGATCCAAAAGGCAATTGAATAGCTTAAGAAAGAATTTGAGATGAAAGATCTTGGAAAGACAAAACTTTGTCTTGGTCTGCAAATTGAACATTTAACAGACGAGATCTTTATCCATCAATCTGCCTATACAGAAAGGGTCTTAAAACGCTTTTACATGGACAAAGCTCACCCATTGAGTACACAAATGGTTGTTCGATCACTTGAAGTGAATAAGGATTTGTTCCAACCTCCAGAAGAGAACGAGAAACTCCTTGGTCCTGAAGTACCATATCTCAGTGCAATTGGTGCACTAATGTATCTTGCTAATGCTACAAGGCCTACATAGCATTTTCTGTTAATTTACTAGCAAGATATAGTTTTTCTCCTACACGGAGATATTGGAACAGGATTAAGCATATATTGTTATTTAAAGGGAACTCTTGATATGAGTTTGTTTTATGCTAACAAAGATAGTGCAGATCTTGTTGGTTATGCAGATGCAGGTTATTTATCTTATCCCTCTAAAGCTCGATCTCAAACCGGGCACGTATTTACTTATGGAGGTACTGTCATATTATGGCACTCCACAAAAATTGTTACTACTTCTTCAAATCATGCTGAGATAATAGTTATTCATGAAGCAAGTAGGGAATGCGTATGGT
>ML350566.1:0-29738 GCA_005239505.1 Nicotiana paniculata | reverse complement strand
GGGGGGGGGGGGGGGGGGGGGACGGGAAGTTTGGCTAGACACATATTGCTACACCCTCAACATAAAGTTAGATATCTTCGTATGAAAGCTTTGGCCGAGGGGACAAGTGTACCTAGTAAGGCTGACCTTAGTACCAGGTCAAATTAAGTTCAACCGGGAATTAACACTGTTACCAGTGGTATTTTATATTATGATCCAAAAAAAGATCGGGAAGATAGGCAAAAATAGTTACTGTTATGTTCTTACCCTATAGTTTCCTTCTAATCCTCACTTTGTGCATTATATTAGAAAAGTTTTTAATCCTACTTATAAAGGTTTTCCTTGCACAACCGTCAAGAGGGATATTTATAAATTTAAACATGAATATGAACAATATTTGCGCTATTTATTTACTCATATAAATTGACGTGTTGCTATTACAACTGATATTGGTAGAAGTTGGTAATGACTGTGATTACCTTACTGTTACCAGTCATTGGATTAATGAGGATTGGATAATGCAAAAGCATATTATTGCTTATAGAATAATTAATTCACGTCACACACGGCAGTTTATTTCTAGCACGTTTAAGGGTATTTGTAGATATTTTTGCGTTAGTAATAAAATAATGTCAATTTCAATGGATAATGCTACTAGTAACACAAATGTTGTAGCCTTGCTTACTACTACACTAAGTCCTACATTTAGTAATATTTTTCATGTTAGATATATTTGTCATATTTACCATTTAATTGTGGGTGATGATATAAAAATTTTAAATGTTGAAATTGAAAAGGTTAAAATGGCTCTTAACTGGATTTTTTATTCAAACCGCAGAAGTAGACTTAGAGAATATTTTAAAAGATGCGCTGAATTTGGCCTAAGAGAAAGAAAGGTTCCTAAGCCTTGTCCAACTAGATGAAATTACATATATGAAAGTTTAGTTGTTGCATATTAATATAGAAACCCCATAAACTCAATGGTTAATGCTCATGTAAATGATGATGATGAGAACCTTACAAATGCGGATTGGGCTAATGTTAAAATGCTTGTAGATTTTTTGGAAAAATTTTATATTGCTACAAATGGATTTTCTGGGCAATATTATCATACTATTTCTAATTGTTTAGTTTATATTGCAGAACTTGCAAATTTGTTTGATCATTTTTCAGAGGGTGGGGACATTTATCAACTTGCTATTGATTCTATGAGAAAAAAGTTAAAAAATATTTTTTCTCTATTCCCCCTATTTATGGTGTTGTTGCCTTGTTAAATCCTACTATGAAATTAGGAGGTTCTCAATTTTGGTATGAAATTGTTTATAATGGTTTAGCACTTGAAGATGAGGAGTTGCCTAAACTTCCGGACGCAATAGCCTCAATTAAAATAAATGCTCAATCTATTTATAATGCTTATCAAGTTGCATTAGATCATGTTAGACCAAATGGTCCAACTCATTCTTCTTCTAGTTCTTAATCATCTAAAAGAACTGCAGGAGTAAGAGCACTTAGTGCTTGGGCGGGGTTCAAGAGTTCTCAAGGTTCTAGTACTAGTGATTTTTCACAACTGAATGAGCTTGAAGTTTATTTGTCACAGGAAATTGAGGAAGTGAATCTCGACGGCTCCTTTAATATTTTGGAATGGTGGAAGGACAAAAAAACACTTTCTGATTCTTTCAAGGATGGCCGAGACATTTAACTATTCAAGCTTCTACAGTGGCATCAAAGAGCGCTTTCAGTCAAGTAAGATTCCAACTCGGTGATTATATAGCGTCTATGAGGGCGACCTTGGAAAATCAGTACTTTTTAGAGATTGGATCCGTTCAGAAAAAAGAAATTTTGGACTTGCTAAATCACAACCAGAGGTAGAAGAAACTTACAAAGAAATATTAGCTGAACTTGCGGAGGATGCTGCTTCGCCCGGAAGCGGTGATAACCAAGCTTCTTTTCCGCCACCACCAATAAAAATTCCTTCGGACCTTAAAGGATTTATGAAATTTGTAAGAGATACCATGTAAATTAATATGTAACTTGTATTTTGGAATATCTTGGTTAGTTTATTTTTCTTCTCAATGGTGGTATTAGCAGCTTATCGTTCTCATTCTATAGGGGGAGGAAGACTAAGAAAGATATTACCATTTTTTTTAATGCTATAATAAAATTATAACGCATTGCTTTGAAGATCTCTTTACAATATTTTTGTCTTTAAATTTGAATTAAAAAATTTAGATCACAATTCTATAATATAAGTTACAAGGAACTGCCTTAGATATTTTTATTATCACCTTTTTTTGTCTAACTTCTATAAGATTTTAAAAAAAATAAAAAGTATCCATTGGGCCCACTTAAGCCCCGGACCGGCTTACTTAGCCCGGGATCATTAGTTCGTGGGCTCCGTCCGGGGCTGGTTCTTACAAAAAGCCTGCGAAGCCCGTTTAAGTTGGGACTGGGCCCACTTAGGACCGGCCCACAAAGCTCGTTTAGGACCATGCCCGGTCCACATGCTAGCGCTAGTACCTTGTATGGTTTTTACAGTCGAGTCCATCACCTCAAGGTGTAGTGATAAAACTTTCACTGTCTGATTACTTGGTTATTGCTATTGTCTATTTATTACTTTTCTTGAGTCGAGGCTCTTTTGAATACAACCTCTCTACCTTCATTAGGTAGGGGTAAGGCTGGCAGGTGGGTCGGGCCTGACCCGGGACCGGACCGGGCCCGCGGCCCATGTGGGCTTGTGCTGGCCCGTGGCGGGTCCGGTCTAAACGGGCCTAAGAGTCCATATGATGTGGGCCTGTAGGGAGGGACTGCGAGCCCGGGGCCGTTTAGCGCGGGAATGGCAGGCGGGCATGGGCCAGTTCAAACGGGCCTTACGGGCCCAACGACTATTTTTTTTTTTTTTTTAAAAGTTATTTAAAAAATGGCCAACGGTCAGAATTTTAAAATCTAGTCGTTGGCCCTTTAATTTTAGTCGTTTGGCTTTTTTAAAAATAACCATTTGGCCCCCAAACTTTATTTTAGCCCCAAACTTTTTATAATTACATTTTCCCCTATTTTCAATTATAAATACCCCCTCATTCTTTCATTTTTACTCACAAAATCATCAATCTCTCTCTAATTTTCTTCTATAATTGATTACTTTATTATTGCAATTTGTGGAAAATTGTGAAGTTGGTGAATTGAAGTATTCAATTCTTCAACATTATACAATTTTCAAGAAGTTATTCGTCAATTCAGTAAACTCGTTCCAACTCTTAAGTTTTAATATTATAGTTTGTTTTTTTAATTTGTTTTCCTTATAATTAATATGGAATTTTCTTTGAAAAATTTGTTTGGTAAAAGTAAGGGAAAAGCCAAGATTGGTGAATCTAGCAGGCAAGCTACTACTACTCCCCCCGCCCCGGCTACCCGACCTAGACCTGTTACCCGTCCTCCTCCACCTGTTATTCTTGATAGTGATAACCCCTATTTTCAATTTATCGATAGTCAATTTATACATGATCTTACACCATGTTCACAATTAAATGATGAATATATGAATTCTCTTTATGGTATTCCAGAGGAAAATATTGATTTAGATGAAACGCAACCGATTTTAGATGATACACCTACTAGTCTTGTTGCTAACCAAACTGATCGTTATCCAAATGATGCCCCGGTTGACCCTCCTGTAGTAACCCCTACTTTTAATAGGCAACCTTCTAAACAGTCCGAAACATCGTTTGTTTTGCACTTTTTTACTCAACTAAGAGATCAAAATAAGGTTAAGTGTAAAACTTATGGCGTCTTGATGTCTCATAAATTTACTGGAAACCGTGGCGGTACGGGTAGTTTCACCAGGCACATAATGAAACACTTTAATGATAAAACTAGATACTTCAAATGAAAGCTATCCAAGAGGGGACAAGTGTAGGTACCCAAGGAATTAACACTAGTACCAGTTCAAATCTAGTTCAATCGGGAATTAACACTGTTACCGATGGCATTTTGTATTACGATTCAAATAAAGATCGTGAAGAATTGGCAAAAATGGTTACTGTTATGTGCTTACCATATAGTTTTGCCTCTAACCCTCACTTTGTCCATTATATTAGAAGAATTTATAATCCTACTTTTAAAGAATGGCCTCGCACAATCATAAAGGTTGATATTTATAAATATAAACATGAATATGAACAATATTTGCGTTATTTATTTACTCATATTAGTAATCGTGTTTCTATTACTACTGATATTGGTAAGAGTGGTAATGAATATGATTATCTTAATATTACCACTCATTAGATTGATGAGGAGTGGATAACGCAAAAACGCATTATTACTTATAGAATAATTACTTCAAGTCACACAGGTAAGTTTATTGCTAAGGCAGTTGCAGATATTTGTAGATATTTTTGCGTTAGAGATAAAATAATGTCAGTTTCAATGGATAATGCTTCTAATAACACTAATGCTATAGGTTTTCTTACAACTACACTAAGTCCTGTATTTAGTAATATTTTTCATGTTAGGTGTATTTGTCATATTTACCATTTAATCGTCGGTGATGATCTAAAAACTTTAAATGTTGAAATTGCAAAGGGTAATTCGCTCTTCATTGAATTTTTTATGCAAACCGTAGAAGTAGAGTTAGAGAATATTATAAAAAATGTGATGAATTTGGCCTTAGAAAAATAAAGGTTCCTAAACCTTGTTCGACTAGATGGAATTACTTGTATGAAAGTTTAGTTGTTGCATATGAATATAGAAACCCAATAAGTGCAACCTATAATGCTCGTGTAGGTGGTGATGATGATGATGATGATGATGATGAGCACCTTACAAATCAAGATTGGGCTAATGTTAAAATTCTTCTAGATTTTTTAGAACATTTTCATGTTGCCACAAACGAATTATCTGGGCAATATTATGCTACTATTCTAACTGTTTAGTTTATATTTTATCACTTGCAGAATTATTTACTCAATTTTCATACGGTGGGATGGTTTACCAATGTGCTATTGATGATATGAAAGATAAGTTTAAAAAATATTTTTTCACTATCCCCCTCTTTATGGTGTTGCAGCTATGGTAAATCCTACCATAAAATTAGGAGGTCCTCACTATTGGTATACTCAAATTTATAATGCTTTACCACTTTCAACTGAGGAATATGATACACTTATAGATGAAAACGCCTCAATTAAAATAAATGCTCAAACAGTTTATAATGTTTATCAAGTTACATTAGATCATGTAAGGTCTGGGTACACCTCACCCTCCCCAGACCCCATTTATAAGAAGTTATTGTCGTCGTTGTTAAAACTTTCAACTATGCTTACCATGCATTTTAAGAATTTCTTATAGTACAAATATAACTAAATCTTGAAAAGTTGAACTTGTGAGACTTCAATTATATGGCAATTACTAGTAGTTTGGAATATACGTTATGAAGGGTAGCCTTGACATAACTGGTAAAGTTGCCTCCATGTGACCAGGAGGTCATTGGTTTGAGCTGCAGAAACAACGTCTTGCATTAATACAAGGTAATGCTGCGAAAAATAGACCCTTGTGATCCGATCGACCTTTCCTTGGACCCCGCACATAGCGAGAGCTTAGTGCACCGGGTGTAACGACCCGGACGGTCGTTCCGTAGAAATTTCATTATTATTCCTATTTTTGCCTTGTCATAGGTTGGTTATACTTTTTATGATGTGTTAGAGTTGGTAGGCTCGGAATCGGAATGGTTGTATCAAGAATTTAGTCATTTAGTCTTTAAAAATAGCCTTATAGTTGAAAAAGTCAAATCAGAGTTGAATTATTGCTAAAAAAACCTCGGAATGTGGATTTTATAGCTCGGATAGCTTCGTTAGGTGATTTGGGACTTAGGAGTGTGTCCGAAATATATTTGTGATGTTCGGTGTAAAATTAGGCTTGAATTGGCGAAAGTTAGTTTTTGACGATTTCTGGTAGGCAGTGGAAAATAGGTTATCGGGGTCGGAATGGAATCCGACAGTTGGAACAGGTTCGTAATGTCATTTTAGATATGTCATGCAAAATTTCAGGTCAATCGGAGTTGTTTTGGATAGTTTCAACGTCGTTGGTGGAATTTAGGAATTTCAAAGTTCATAGGCTTGAATTTGATGTGATTTTGGTGTTTTGATGTTGTTTTTGGTGTTTCGAAGGCTCGACTAAGTTTGAGTGAAGTTATGAGACATGTTGGTATATTTGTTGAGATTTCCGAGGGCCTTGGGTGGATTTCGAAAGGTTAACGGATCAATTTAGACTAGAAGAAAAGCTGTTGTATTTTTTTTCACAGCAGCATGAACAGTAACTCGGGTGAAAAGTAAAACGCGTGAACAGTATTAAAAAAAACCTCCGCAACCATTAAACCCTTTTACACCATTTTTGAACGGGAAAAGAGCTTTGAGGCGATTTTGAAGAGAGGAAATTATTGTTCTTCATTGAGGTAAGGATATTGGACCCTAAAACTCGATTATTTGTGATTAAGGAACAAAATATCAGTGTTTAATTCATGAAAATTAATAGAAAAAGGTGGTGTTAGAACTTGAGATTATGAGACCTTCTAGGGATGATTTGAGGGGTCAAACGAACTCCGATTTTCGAGTTCTTTATATGTACGGACTCGTGAGATGATGAAGAACATTTTGGTATAAAATTTATCGAGTCCTGAGGTGCGAGCCCAGGGGTCGGGTTTTGGCTAATTTCGGGTTTTGTGCTAAAATTGTTATTTTTCAATTGGAATTCATCCCCTTAGTATAATTTGATGTGAAAAATCTGAACTTGATAGATTTGGAACACTCGGGAGTTGATTCGAGAGGCAAGCGTGTTGCGGAATAGCTTTTCGAGCTAGTTTGAGGTCAGTAATATCTTTAAATCATGTCCTGAGGGTGTGAAACCCCGAACTTTACATCCTTTCACGGATTTTGGAGTGACGCACACACTGGATGATGAGTGTGGGGCATGCACAAACTGGAAATTTGGAAAAATATTCCTTTTTAGGCAACTATTGAGTTGCAAAACTGCTTTTAAAGTATATATTTTATAGTATTATCATGTTTTGATATATTTGGGTTGTAAGCCATGTTTTGGGCCTAGTGCCGATCTGTTTTAACCCCTTGAGGGCTATTTTACTGATATTCCTCACTTTGAAACTATGATTTTACACTCAGTCTTTCTTGTGAAATTGTTGACATTCCTATTTGATGATATAACTATTTCTTGAAATGAAATACTATTTTTTGGTCGAGAACCCCGTTATTTATGGCCCGAGTGACATGTTGGGAGTGTATGACTGAGTGAGGACGAGAGCCAATATTGTGAGGATGTTATGATATGAGAGAGGCTGAGTTCCTGAGAGTGATTGGTGCCATGATTTGGCTTGTTTATAGCGCTTGGGCTGTAGGAGCCCCTCCGGAGTCTGTACACACCCCCAATGAGCGCAGGTACCTACTGAGTGCGAGTGTCGAGTACCGAATGCTGAGTGATCAGTGATTGGGAGGCATGAGTGATAGCGAGGTTGCCCGAGGGGCTAATGTTGAGTGACTGTGAGGTGCTGAGTGATTGTTATTGAGTGATGGTGAGGTTCTGAGTGACTGATTACGAGTGATGATTTTGCCCGAGGGGCGGTTTAAAAATGATATTTTGCTGAGCTTTTGATTATGATTTGTTTCATCTTTCAAACTGATATTTTGGGAGTTTTACTGAGAAATGTTGGAAATTATACTTGTTTCCAGGATTTTTTTACGGAAACTGGTTGTTGAACTTATGTATACTTTATTGAGACTTGATATTTTACGATTTTGTGGATATGTGTATTTGTTGCTGTGTGTTTCTTATTCTTCAGACTGTGATTTATTTTCAGTACTACCGAGTTGGCGTACTCATCATTACTCCTTGCACCTCTGTGTGCAGACCCAGGTACTGGTTCGGAGCAGTAGCCATCCGAGTTCATTATCGTCAGCTTTTGGGATTTCGAGGTAGTTGTCCAGCATCTGCAGCTTCTCCATTTCCCTTCCTTCATTAGTATTTGTATATTATTCCGAGACATGGTTTATGACATTAGCAGTGTTAGTTTTATTCTTAGATGCTTGTGATCGGTTGACTCCAGTCCTGGGGGATTTGTTTAGATAGTAGATTATATTATTATGTTTGCTTAAAGAATTAGAGAAAAATTTTATACTCTGTTGCTGGTTATTATTGATTTTTGACAAATTATATTAAAATAAATATGTAGTTATGTGATGGTTGGCTAGCCTGGTTCCACGATAGGCGCCATCACGACCTGTTAGGATTTAGGGTCGTGACAAGTTGGTATCAGAGCTCTAGGTTACATAGGACTCAACGGTCATGAGTAGGTTTAGTAGAGTCTTGTGGATCGGTGCAGAGACATCTGTATTTATCTTTGAGAGACTGCAGAACCCTTAGGAAACATTCCACATTCTTGAATTCTTGTCATGCGAATCCATTGTATTCATCCAAAAGCGTAACTCCTTGAATTCCTTTCATGTATTCGAATGTGCACGCAAGCTCTTGGTATAAGTTGTGCGTCGTTGACTTGTGACTTCCATGGGTGAGATGTGATTTTTAACATGTTAATAATGGGCCAGTCGGAAGGACTTGAGGTCGAATTTTGTCTGTGGCTTGAGTGTTGAGATTTCAATTGGGTGAGCACATGTGTTGGGTGACTTATATGTCTGTTTATTTCCTTATTGATGGAACTTTGTGACTAGATGACTAAATGGTGAGTGTGATAGGATAGTTAGATGTATTCAAGTTGTTTGATTGTGACCAAAATGAATTGGCGGGAGATGTGGCAAGAACCATTGATTATTTGACTTCTGTATTGAGTTAGAATATGGCTTCAAGTTATGAGTATTGAAGGACCTCTCGTGTAGTTTATTTGTGGAGTGAAGTGGGTTTTCCTGTTATGTTCTGAGTTCCTATGATGTCTTTTGAGCTGACCAATGCCCCAGCAGCGTCTATGTATTTGATTGTCGGTGTATTCAGCCGTGTTATAACTCCTTTGTTGTTGTATTTATTGATGGCATCATGTCGTACTCTCGTAGCCAGGGATAGCATACTCGGCATTTGATGATGGTATTACAAGGATATAGGGAGGAGAAGCTTTGTGCGAAGTTCTCCAAGTGTGAATTGTTGGCTCAGTTTAGTAGCATTCTTGGGACACGTGGTGTCCAGTGAAGGTATCTATGTGGTCAGACGAGTGTGAGTAGAGATTCTAGAAGCTCAGGAATTCCTTGGCCATAACTCTAGTGTTAGTGTTGCCATCAGCTTCAGGTTCTTATACCGCTTAATGGGATGTCTTGGGGGCAGGCAGTGGTTGTGTTCTAATGTAGGAAGGTATAATGATTGCGTGATAGCTATGATTTTCGGAAGTGTATAGGGAGATATCATTTTGAGATTAAGCAGGCAGGGGTATCTCTTGCGGGTTGTCCTGAGGTGTGTGACCCTTATGTTGATCTGTAGTAAGTTCTCTCTATCATTAAATGATGTATGTTGTAATTTGAGTTTAGATCGCTTGTGGGAGTTGGCATGACCATTACATTGGTGAATGCGAGATTTGCATACGAGTTGAGGGTTAGATGGTCTGGGTCATATGAGCGTATGAAGGATTTAGTCGAATCCAACCACAGTATGGTGGCAGTGATAATGTGTGGGCATTGTGAGTTATTGTTTTTCTTGATCCTTGGATTTGATCCAAGTGGGGGAGTTTGTTATTGATAAGTTGATTACACGATTATGTGTTGTATTCATTTCGGTTCGAGGTATGTTGGTGAATCAATTATTGCCCTACAGAGGTGGAGTCTGGGAATGGCTCGAGTAACGGGAAATTCTTCGATACAGGTTGTAATGTACCTTACGGATAATGGAATTTATTGAATGGTTGAGTTGTACTTGAAAGGGTAGTGTGTGCAGTGTATGAGTTTGATTGTTGCTCTAAATGTGTGGATTACTTTCCTAGTATGTGGATTGCAAGCGGGGTCAGGTTGTTCTGTTTACTTCGTTAGTGTAATTGAAATTGCATAGAGTGACTGACGTTCGAGAATGATTCAGACGGATTTAAGGTTATATGTAGCGATCGAGGATCTTCAAGGTGTGAGAAGGGCTAGAATTGAGACTTACGGGGAAAGTGTCAAGGCTTGTGGTGTATTTGCATTATCATGGATTCTATTCATCAGTATCAGGAAAGCGAAGGCAATGACTTTAAATTAGCATGGAGTCTATTCAAGGTAAGTATTTTTGATGTGGTGCTCTAGGGATGTTTGAGAGAGTATTCAGCGGCTTATGAGCCTTAGACGGTATATTTTTTTATGCTCGGGTTTCGTGCGGTGAGTCGGGATTAAGAATTGCGGTATTATGGAAAGAAGAAGTATCAATTCGAAGGTAATTCAGAAGGAACTTGGATAAATAGGACATCTGGGTAGTACGTCGGATCGACATGATAAGGGATATGGTTTGTTTTTTGGGTGTTTATAAGGTAATGAGTTGTTACAGGTGTTTCTTAGCAATTCTCTTGGAATTTGGTGGCACGCGTAGCTTGGTTGAGTTGGAAGGATTCAGTATTGGCGGTTTGGTTTTGTACAAATGTGATTCGGGAGTTCTCGATGGTTTCTACCACGATTAGAGATGTATATTTCTACCGGCGTGAGGGTCATGTGATGTATAATGATTTTGCTTCTAGATAGGATCAAATGGAAATTTTTTTGCCAGTTGGGCACGTAGTTGTTTGTGGCTAGTACGGGAGCATGAATTTCTCATATTTATCATAGGATTGCATGGCGTATGCGATATTTTGTGTATAATGAAGAGTGGCATATGTGAGTTCACGGTTCAATTCTGGAAGGAAGGTCAGAACTGGCAGTTTCAGATGATTAGGTAAAGGATACCACTATTGGGTGGTTGGATGAGAGTATACATTCATTAAGGACAATGTGTTTAATGCAATGTGTTTGAATAAGGGTGCTTTGTTGGTATTACAACGCTCTCTTGTTGGATCGACTGCTGATATTCAAGGTTTCTTGGTGACATAGAGGAATTATGGGGGTATCCTTCATGAAATGATAAAGTATTAGGGGCATGTTATATATTTGAGTGGTGGAATTGGGATAAGATATGGTAATTGGTGCACCTCATGGATTTTGAGATTGGGAGTTTTCATGAACAGATTATTTATGTAGTTGTGAACTACGAGGATGCGAGCAAAGCTAGTCAGGTGTTAGTATAGGTCTGATTCAGTCAGTATGAACCTTTGGAGAGTTATCTACCTGTTGAGGATGACTAGAGTTGATTTAGAATATAATTATTGGTAGGCCAGTACGGGTGTGTGTTCTACACCGAGTCGGAATTGTTGACCCCAAATTGCTATTGTTGAGGGATGTACCATTTGATTGTCACTAAGCTTATTCATATTTTGGAGTGATCTATGAGTTACCTTTCGGTGTTTCAAGGAGTTGTGATCATTGGTTATATATGTACATAGGGTGTAGTTCTATCGGGGCTTTATAGCGAGATTTGAGTAAGGTAAGTAATTGGGTGTTGCAGGATTGAGACGTGTTGGTTATGTTCTTTATGGTTCGGGTTGCATGGTATCGTCTGATTTCCCCGTGGTTATGGCAATGCACTTTGAGTAATTGATATCAAATTTCTCATGGTTATTTCTTTTGAGAAAGGTGGCTTGGAGTATGTCATGTGGTCCAACGGTTGGATGAGATCACGCTTTGCAACTCAGTTAGGTAGAGGTATGATCCTTGGTGTCGGATTTGTGTGATATGGTTTCACGATGTGTATCAGGATTTTAGAATGATGTGGTAATGGCAAGAGTAATGGCAGGATAGTGCTCTCGTGTGAGTCTTCTCTATTTTATGAATTGAGCTCTTGAGATGTTGTTATTGAGTTCACGAGTTGCACAAGTTATGGCTCTGGATGGTATTGATACTGATCGGACGAATGGTTGTTGGTTTCTACATGTTTCTTTCATCATCGGCACCATATGAAGGTGTTGAAGCGAGGTTTTGTTTGATAAGAGGTTATTTACCGGTATTGGGATGTTATGAGCAGCGGTTGGGATTAGGAGTCATCGCTATGAGTGTTGATTCATGCGGTATATTATGTGATTTTATCTTGTATTGCGTATATGGCTTGATACAGCGTGTTCAGACTATTTCAGCTTATAGTCGTGGAAATTTGATCTTGTGAATGGACTCAGAAGTGGAAATTTAGTTCTAAGGTTCATGGGTCAAGATTAGATTTCGAAATTTCAACTGTGTTGTGCTATTAGACCTATATAGGGTAGAGTGACGTGGGATCACCTTCAAATATGTGCATGGTAGGTTACACAACAATTTTGGTGGTGTTTGGAACAACTCTAGGTACGTTCGAGGAAGACGTGTGTTTAAGTAGGGGAGAATGTAACGACCCGGCCGGTCGTTCCGTAGAAATTTCATTATTATTCCTATTTTTGCCTTTTCATATATTGGTTATACTGTTTATGATGTGTTAGAGTTGGTAGGCTCGGAATCATAATGGTTGTAGCAAGAATTTACTCATTTAGTCTTTAAAAATAGCCTTATAGTTGGAAAAGTCAATTGAGAGTTGACTTATTGGTAAACGACCTTGGAATGCGGATTTTATGGCTCGGATAGCTTCGTTAGGCGACTTGGACTTAGGAGTGTGTCCGAAATATTTTTGTGATGTCCGGTGTAGAATTAGGCTTGAATTGGCAAAAGTTAGTTTTTGGCGATTTCCTATCGGCAATGGAAAATAGGATATCGGGGTCAAAATAGAATTCCGATAGTTGGAACATGTTCGTAATGCCATTTTGGATATGTCTACAAAATTTCAGGTCAATTGGAGTTGTTTTGGATAGTGTCGGTGTCGTTGGTGGAATTTAGAAATTTTAAAGTTCATAGGCTTGAATTTGATGTGATTTTGGTGTTTTGATGTTGTTTTTGGTGTTTCGAAGGCTTGACTAAGTTCGAATGATGTTATTTGGGACATGTCGGTATATTTGTTGAGATTTCCGAGGGCCTCGGGTGGATTTCGAAAGGTTAACAAATCAATCTAGACTAGAAGAAAAGTTACTGCATTTTTTTTTCACAGCAGCATGAACAGTAACTCGGGTGAACAGTAGGTCAGGTGAACAGTAACTCGGGTAAACAGTATTAAAAAAAAACCTCTGCAACCATTAAACCCTTTTACACCATTTTTGAACGGGAAAAGAGCTTTGAGGCGATTTTGAAGAGAGGAAATCATTGTTCTTCATTGAGGTAAGGATATTGGACCCTAAAACTCGATTATTTGTGATTAAGGAACAAAATATCAGTGTTTAATTCATGAAAATCAGTAGAAAAAAGTGGAGTTAGGACTTGAGATTATTAGACCTTCTAGGGATGATTTGAGGGGTCAAACGAACTCTGATTTTCGAGTTCTTTATATGTACGGACTCGTGAGATGATGAAGAACATTTGGTATAAAATTTGTCGAGTTTCGAAACGCGGGCCCGGGGGTCGGGTTTTGGCTAATTTCGGGTTTTGTGCTAAAATTGATACTTTTCAATTGGAATTCATCCCCTTAGCATAATTTGATGTGAAAAATCTGAAATTGATAGATTTGGAACACTCGAGAGTTGATTCGAGAGGCAAGCGTTTTGCGGAATAGCTTTTCGGGCTAGCTTGAGGTAAGTAATATCTTTAAATCCTGTCCTGAGGGTGTGAAACACTGGACTTTACATCCTTTCACGGATTTTGGAGTGACGCACACACTGGACGAGGAGTGTGGGGCGTGCACGAACTGGAAATTTGGAAAAATGTTCCTTTTTAGGAAACTATTGAGTTGCGAAACTGCTTTTAAAGTATATATTTTACAGTATTATCATGTTTTGATATATTTGGGATGTAAGCCATGTTTGGGGCCTAGTGCCGATCTGTTTTAACCCCTTGGGGGCTATTTTATTGATATTCCTCACTTTGAAACTATGATTTTACACTCAGTCTTTCTTGTGAAATTGTTGACACTCCTATTTGATGATATTACTATTTCTTGAAATGAAATACTATTTTTGGGTCGAGAACTCCGTTTATTTATGGTCCGAGTGGCATGTTGAGAGTGTCTGACTGAGTGAGGCCGAGGGCCAATATTGTGAGGATGTTATGATATAAGAAAGGCCGAGTGCCTGAGAGTGATTGATGCCATGATTTGGCTTATTTATAGCGCTTGAGCTGTAGGAGCCCCTCCGGAGTCTGTACACACCCCCAGTGAGCGTGAGTACCTACTGAGTGCGAGTGCCGAGTGCTGAGTGATGAGTGATTGGGAGACATGAGTGACAGTGAGGTTTCCCGATGGGCTGATGTTGAGTGATGGTGAGGTGCTGAGTGACTGTTATTGAGTGATGGTGAGGTGCTGAGTGACTGATTGCGAGTGATGATTTTGCCCGAGGGGCGGTTTAAAAATGATATTTTACTGAGCTTTTGATTATGATTCGTTTCATCTTTCAAACTGATATTTTGGGAGTTTTCTGAGAAATGTTGGAAATTATACTTGTTTCAAGGATTTTTTTATGGAAACTGGTTTTCGAACTTATGTATACTTAATTGAGACTTGATATTTTATGGTTTTGTGAATTGGTGTATTTGTTGTTGTGTGTTTCTTATTCTTCAGACTGTGATTTATTTTCATTACTACTGAGTTAGCGTACTCATCATTACTCTTTGCACCTCTGTGTGCAGACCCAGGTACTGGTTCGGAGCAGTAGCCATTCGAGTTCGTTATCGTCAGCTTTTGGGATTTCGAGGTAGCTGTTCAGCGTTTGCAGCTTCTCCATTTCCCTTGCTTTATTAGTATTAGTATTTTATTCTGAGACATGGTTTATGATATTAGCAGTGTTAGTTTTATTCTTATATACTCATGGTCGGTTGAGTCCAGTCCTGGGGGATTTGTTTAGATAGTAGATTATATTATTATGTTTTCTTAAAGACTTAGAGAAAAATTTTATACTCTGTTGCTGGTTATTATTGATTTTTGAGAAATTATAGTAAAACAAGTGTATATTTATGTGATGGCTGGCTAGCCTAGTTCTACGATAGGCGCTATCACGACCTGTTAGGATTTAGGGTCGTGACACCGGGCTACCCATTTTGAAATATACGTTAGATATAATTTGCTTGAACTTGTTTAATTTGCTTATATTTGCTTAATTCTTATCATTCCTATATCTTGTAAAGCTTGAGCATGAGTTATTTTCATTTCTCTACTGGATGACAGAGTGCTACTAGACTTATTTTAGCACTCAATGGTCAATTATCGCTTTATTTGTAGCTGGTGCGCTACTTTTCATAACTATTATGCAAACTCATTATACTAACAGATTCCGCAGTGTGTTGGAATATTTGGGAGAGCAAGACAACTAACAAACACTCAAAACTCATTATAAGAGATGTGGAGGAAGGATAATTTTCATTCAACTTGACTTGACTTCAAATGGCTAGCATACATGAGTATTTATAGGAGAACTAATACATGTATCTTGCCATCAAACTAATTCATGAACTAGTGTGAACAAGTCTAAACAAATGTGGACAAGTCTAGACAAATGTGGACACATGTGGACAAATGTAAACTAATCTAAACAAGTTTAATATTTTTAACATCCTCCCTTAAACTTGTTTCATCACTCCAAGAGCCATCCTCAACTTTTGAAAATATTCAGTCTTCAACGGCTTGGTAAAAATTTCCGCGATCTGATCCTGCAACTTCACATACTCAAGCTCCACAACTTTATTAGATATATAATATCTAATAAAGTGATACCTTGTATCAATATGCTTGCTCCTTTCATGACATACTGGATTCTTGGCCAACTCTATAGCCGACTTGTTGTCAACAAAAATCTTTGTAGCATCTTTTTGCGGTTGGTGAAGTTCTACCAATAAATTCCTTAGCCAAATTGAATGACAAACACAAGAACATGCTGCTATATACCCCGCTTCACAAGTTGACAATGTCACAATTGGTTGTTTCTTAGAATTCCATGTAAATGCAGAATCTCCAAGAAAGTAGATAAACCCGGTAGTAATTTTTCTATCATCAATATCACCAGCCCAATCACTATCACAATAGCCAAGAAGCTTGAAGTCTTTGGAAGATGAATAAAATATTCCATAATCAAGCGTACCTTTGATGTACCGAAGTATTCTTTTGGCTACCTTTAAATGTGAGGTAGTTGGAGTTTCCATAAAACGACTCACAAGCCCAACACCGAAAAGAATATCCGGTCTTGTACATGTCAAGTACCTCAAGCTTCCAACAAGACTCTTGAAGTGTGTGGGATTGACTTTATCTCCATCTCCATGCTTGGATATTTTGACTCCACATTCAACGGGGGTGCTCACGGGATTGAAATTCTTCATCTCAAATTTCTTGAGAATCTCCTTTGCATATTTCTCTTGAGAATCCTTCCTTTGTTGCACTTTGATTCCAAGATAGTAGGACATTAGACCAATGTTCGTCATCTCAAATTCTCTTGCCATTGCTTTCTTGAATTCTTCAAACATCTTTGGGCTATTTCTTGTAAATATCAAATCATCTACATACAAACAAACAAGTAAGATGTCACCATTTTTATAAATCTTTACATAAAGTGCATGTTCATGTGGACACTTTGAAAAACCATTTTCTTGAAAATATTTGTCAATTCTACTATTTCAAGCTCGTGGAGCTTGTTTTAAGCCATAAAGAGCCTTCTTCAATTTTATCACTTTGTCTTCATGTGTTTTAACCTTATAGCCCAAAGGTTGGTCAACGTAGAACTCTTCCTCCAAAACACTATTCAAGAAGGCTGACTTCACGTCCATTTGATGAATTTTCATTGATTTTGTGCCGCCAAAGCAATTATAAATCTTATTATCTCCAAGAAAGAAACCGGTGCAAATACCTCATCATAGTCAATACCGGCTTTTTGCTTGTAGCCTTTGGCAACCAGTCTTGCTTTATATCTCTCTAATTCTCCCTTTGAATTTTTCTTCAACCTGTACACCCATTTGACACCAATAGTGCTTTTTTCCTTTTGGAAGTGTGGCCAAATCCCATGTGTTATTTTTCTTGATAGCCTTGATTTCTTCATCCATTGCATATCTCCATTTTGAATTTTGGGTAGCATCTTCATAAGCTAAGGGTTTACTATCCACCAACAAACAAAAGTGAGTTAAATCGTACAAGTCATTTCTAACCACTTCTGTATTTTTATACAAGCCACCCAAGCTTCTAGTCTTGCGAGGCTTTTAACTTGAACTTGAACTTGATTCCACCGATTTTTGAGCTTGTGGAGGAGGTTTTGAAGGTGGTGTAATAGGCTGCCCTGCATCTTCTTCATCATCATCTTCAAAGAATGGAGTAAAAGAGTAATTTTTCTCTTTTGTCTTCCATTCCCAGGCACTATCTTCATCAAACTCAATATCTCAGCTTATGGTGACTTTGCCATTTTTTAGGTTATATAATTTATAACCTTTAGAACTTTGATCATAGCCAATAAATAAATACCTCTCACTTTTTTAATCAAGTTGGATCTCTTCTCATCCGGCACATGTGCATATACAATGCTCCCAAAAACTCGTAAGTGAGCAACTTTTGGTTTGAAACCACTCCAAGCCTCTTGAGGTGTTTTGCAACTAACACTTTTGGTGTGGCATCGATTTGATAAGTATACCGCACAAGTAACAGCTTCAGCACGAAACTCCTTTGGCATATTTTTGCTTTTCAACATACTCCTTGCCATGTTGAGAATCGTTCGGTTCTTCCTTTCTACGACGCTATTTTGCTGTGGTGATCTTGGAACCGTAAAAAAATGACGAATTCCATTCTTGTCATAAAAAGTCTTGAATTCATTTGAGGTGAATTCTCCACTATTGTCGGACCGAAGTGACTTAATTTGATAGCCACTTTATTTTTCCACCATGCTCTTGAATTTTTTTGAAACTTTCAAAACACCTCCGATTTCACCTTCAAAAAATAAACCCAAGTTTTTCGAGAAAAATCATCAATGAAAAGTAAGAAGTAGTTACTTTTATCAAGTGATGATGGTTTGATCAGTCCGCACACATCCATGCGAATCAACTCCAATGGGCATCTTGCTCTAGTCAAAGACTCTTTAAGAAAGCCTTTTTTTGTTTGCTTTCCAAGGAGACATCCTTCACAAAGCTGGTTAGGATGATCAATTGTTGACAATCCATTGACCATTCTCTTTTTGCTCATCAACTTTAGGCTATCAAAATTCAAATGACCAAATCTCATATGCCAAAGCTAAGATGAATCTTTGGCACATGAAAGCAAACATCTTGGAACATCACATTGAAGATTCAAAACAAACATCTTATTATTAGCCATATGAACCTTGGCTATCAATCTTCCTTTTTCATCTCTCATAAATAACTTTTTATCGGTTTGAACGTCATAATTTTTCTCCAAAAGTTGTCCCAAACTTAGAATATTACTTTTCATCTCCGGCAAAGACATAACATTAGAAATTAATTGATGACTTCCATCTTTCAAACGAATTAAAATCGTGCATTTTCCTTTGATTTTAACTCGTGAAGAGTCTCCAAAAGTGATGGTTCCACCATTCAACTCCTTAAGCTCCACAAATAAATTCTTCTTTCCACAAATATGGCTACTTGCGCCGGAGTCACGGTACCATCGGTTCTTTTCTACACTCTCTTCTCCTTTTCATGCGAGAAGTAAAGTGGCATCGTCATCTCCATTTTTGCTCTCCACGAAATTATTTTTCTCTTCCATATTATATTACACTCCCAAGAAAAATGACCAAATTTGTGACAAGTGTAACATTCAATATTGGATTTGTCATACCTTCCTTGATTTTGCCCCCATCCTCTTCCTCTTCCACGGCCTCTTCTTTGATTAGAATCTTGGCTTTTATTGTCTTTTGGTGGTTGAATACCACCTCTTCCTCGACCACGACCCCTTCCTTGTCCACGACCTCTTTGTTGCGAGCTCGAGCCACGCCTTTCATCTTTCTCCATGAAAGACAGTTTTGCTTGCAACGCTTGTTCCACCGTTTCTTCTTTCGGTTTCTTCAACTTTTTCTCATGTGCTTGCAAAGAACCCGTAAGTTCTTCTATGGTCATGGTGTCCAAGTATTTGGACTCTTCAATGGCAACAACAATATAATCAAATATTGAATCAAGGGATCGAAGTATTTTTGCAACGACCCTATCATCTTGCAAATCTTCACCATATCTTTTCATTTGATTGACAATAGCCAAAACTCTTGAAATATAATCCGAAACCGATTCGGATTCCTTCATATGAAACGATTCAAACTCTCCTCTTAAGGTTTGGAGACGAACTTTTTTCACTTTGTCCAAACCTTTAAAGGAGATTTGAAGAATGTCTCATGCTTCCTTAGAGGTTGACACATTTGCAACCTTCTCAAACATCTTGTCATCCAAACTTTGATGGATGAGAGTAAGTGCCTTTTGGTCCTTCTTCTTCATGGCAGCGACATCTTCCGCTTCATCAACATCGGTCTCTACCGGATCCTAAACATCATAGGCACCAAGCAAGGCCTTCATCCGGATACACCAATTTCCATAGTTCTCTTTTGTGAGCATGGGAACTTGGAATTAAGTACCATTATTATTGGTCATTTTCCTCCAAGTTTAGTTGTCTTTCAAACACACCGGCTCTGATACCAAATGTTGGAATATTTGGGAGAGCAAGACAACTCACAAACACTCAAAACTCACTATAAGAGAAGTGGAGGAAAGATGATTTTCATTCAACTTGACTTGACTTCAAATGACTAGCATACATGAATATTTATAGGAGAACTAATACATGTATCTAGCCTAACCTGCATGTGAATATACTAATTATGTCCACACAAGTTCACACCCTACATAAAGACATTCACACTTCTAATAATCTAAACAAGTTCACACCCTACATGTGGACAAATGTAAACTAATCTAAACAAGTTTAATATTTTTAACAAGGTCCAGCAGAACTCACACAAATAGACACCTTTTGACATGTTTATTCAGCTCCAAGTACTATATTCTGAGTTTGTAACTTTTGGTTGATTTGCTCTGCTCTCCTTAAAAGTAGACTTAAGAATTCAAGTTTAAGTGGCTAAACTAATAAGAATTCAAAAGAACCTTAGATCAAAACAGAATTGTATGCATGCTTCTATATACAAGAATCTTAATTAATCAAGGTACATAGCATATGTACTGCTCAAGGAGTTAAAAATATAGCCCGGTGCACTAAGTTCCCGTTATGTGTGGGGTTCGGGGAAGGGCCGGACCATAAAGGTCTATTGTACGCAGCCTTACTTTGCATTTCTGTAAGAGGCTGTTTCCACGGTTCGAATCCGTGACCTCCTGGTCACCTGAAGCAACTTTACCAGTTACGCCAANAAAAAAAAAAAAAAAAAAAAAAAAAAATCGATGGACGTGTCATGGATGAACATCTTCCAGCATTTCTAGTATATTATCTCCCCAACTCAAGAATGATTTTCCTCGCTGAAATTTGGTTCAGCTGGTTTCTGAAGCAGTAGAGGTAATGTGGGAGATAATTTGGCACCAGTTGTATGGTTGCGTCGCAAGGCGCGCAGTGCATTAGCAGCAAATCTTGATGCATAAATGGTAGCTCCAAGACTTGGTGCATTTGTGCTCTCTTTTGCTAATGCAGCCTGCAATCTATCTTCTTCCTCTCTTAAAGATTTCTCAAGCTTGTTCCTACAATGTCGTCGCCATGCTACTTGTATAAAGCATGCACCCCATGTCCTCCATTGCTGTGAGTAAAACCTGAAATAATCAAGTATACAAGTGTTAATGTCTTCCTCCAAAACTTATACACCAATAACTTATGTCTGGTTAATTTCACAGGTGATCATTCAACTTTCAACTTAGCGTATCAAAGTCATAAATTTAACTTTTGTAATAGAACAATAGCTCAACTATTGTTATATGTGATAGAAGATAAAATGTATACTCAAAAGAAATGCTATACTTAGTCGCGAGAAACTCAAGTAGGCTTATAGTCATGTCAGCAACTCATGTTACATACTATTTACCTAGTACCAAGTTAAAAAAAAAAACTCATTTTTCTGATCGAACCTAATATATATTATGTCTTTCGTTATGTGGCATATTGTGGTTTTTATTCTTTGTTTTTTAGTTGGTCGGAAAACAAGCTATTATTTTGTTAAGTGGCGCCACATGGATGTTATGAAAGTTATAAGTTGTTGCAGTGACAACTTGTGTTTTCAACCAGATTTAGCATTTTCTAGCCTTTTTCCTTAATTTTCCGTCAGATATAGGCATAACTGAGTTACCTCTCCTACAAAAACTAGTTTTATGACGTTGCTGGTGTTGTTGCTTGATGTTACTCTTTTCTGTCTTTTTTGAACCGAGGGTCTTCACGAAACAGCCCCTCTACCTGTAAGGAGGTAGAGGTAAGGTCTGCGTATATTTTACCCTCCCCTGACCTCAGTAGTGGGATTACATTGGGTTGTTGTTGTTGTCGTCGTCGTTGTATTAAGCAAACAAAGCAGGATTGAAGCATGTTATGAAATGGAACAAGGCTTAAACAACATACCTGAAACTATGTTGAAGCTGTTTGCTATGAAGACGTCGAAACTGTGAGGCAACAAACTTGAGATCATCAGGAGTGAGGGCAAAAGCTTCTATATCAGTTTCAGCTTGAACTGTTCTAGTTGATATAGGAAGACTAGAGGAAGTGTGAGGGTCTAAAGCCCAAGTAAGAAGCTCCTCTCCACAGAAATCACCAGCTTTTAGTGATACAGAGTTGAAAAAACCAGTTCTTCCACCATTTGTTGTCATAGTTAATAGAGTACCTCTCATTAGAAAGAGCATTTCATCTACTGGATCGCCTTCTCGGATTATAAAGCTTTTCTCTGTGTATAGTGCTGGTTTAAGTCGATCACACATTGCATCTAGTAATTGTTCGTCCATTTTATCGAATATTGGAACCTGCATTACCAAACCAATGCAAAATTTAGAGGAAAAACAAAGAACAAACTTCTTGTTTTTGTATATTTTACAAGACTTGTTGTGGTCGAAGGGGAGCCTTAGAGCAACGATGAAGTTGTCTCGGTGTGACTTACAGATCACAGGTTTGTTCGAGCTGTGTAAGTAGCCACTAATGCTTGCATTAAGGTAGGCTACATCACACTCCGCCCTTCCCCGGACCCTGCGTGAACGTGGAATGCCTTGTGTACCCTTTAAGACTTGCTGTGGTTACCTACTAGTTTGAACTTGATGTATAGTTGATTGATTGATAATTTTCTTGTTTAAAAACAACACAAATAGGACAGGAAAAATTTAAATGTGGATATATACTTACTCTTTTAACCAAAGACCAACAGAGATGGCGCTTTAAATCTCGTCTCAAGTCTCTAGGAAGATTATGAATAAGTAAATCTTCCTCAACACCTCTGGTTTCTTGCCATTTGTATTGTTCATGTCGTCTAATACGCGCTCTCAGATTATCAGGAAGCATCCGATGAGACATCCATTGCTCTGCGTCCCGTCTTCTCACTCTCATCTCCTCTACTCTAACCGTGATAGATTGCAAATATTTCTGTATCAAACAACAAATTAAACACGAATAAATCACTTGAACGTCGTACTAAAAAGGTGAATTTATAATACATTTTGACCTCTTTATAACAACATCCTTGTATAACAGTCATTCACTATAAAATCCAAGTTTTCTCGGAACCGATCTTTTGTTATGTTATAATATAGGACAACACTTTACTATAGCATTCAAAAAATATCGGAACAACGGGCTTCAGCATCGGTAAAATCTCTAATCAATAATAGGCCGGAATAATGGTGGGGAGAGGGAACTTGAAAATAAGAGTGTGGTTGAAGGCAGATTCAATTGTTGTTATAAATGAAAATGCATAACAAAATAAAGAATTATCATATGCAATTCAAAATTTCAATCTAAACAGATTCACTTGTTCAAGATAGTATAATAAAGTGTAGCTGTGCTAACCTGCATATTGCCAATAAGCAAAGAAAACAAGATTAGCCCAATAATTGAAATGAAGATAGCAAAGAGAATCTCCCCAACAAAGGTGCTTGTCTTAAGATTTTGTCCAAGAGAACTGAAATATAAAACAAGATATTTTCTTAAATACAAGAATACTCAAAATGTCATTAACTATTGAATAAGAAAAACTAAGGCCAAATGCATGTATATACAGAAATAAGTAAAGGAAACAGACCTTAAGTTTCTCAGTCCCCACCAAAAGCAATAGAAGAGTTTGGACCAGAATTTTTGCTTTTCTACTATCCGAAACTGAAGAGCATCAAGAAATATACCAAAATCAAAATCATTTGGATCTTTTATATCTTCTGATTTCAGGAGAGGGCAAGAAGAATTTAGAAGCAAATCGTTTCCGTTTCTGTTTCCTCCACAGTATAAGTTGTCTAATGAACATGAATCAATCTTATCACATGCATCGCGCCAACATGTATCTTGGCGTTCTACTGAGATCAAGTACCAGAAGGCTCCGACTACCTGAGAACACACATTTGCATCTATTAAAACGAACTTTTGTTCAAGAATGAAATCTTATTTGCCTTCAGAACCATATCACATTCGCGATCTGATGAAATATAACTTATATACATCGACAGTGTAGATAATATTTATACTATCAGTGTAACTTAACGTACGTTGCTTGAATAATTGATTGGCTGAAAAGTAACTTACATTACTGGCTAACATGTAAAGGAAAAGGTTGAAAGCAGCTCCACCCCATGCTGTTTCTGTAAATAAGCCTGCAGTTCTTGTTACTTCTTTATACAATGGATAAATTCTAAATATTCTTGGAACATATTGGACAAAAATGACAATCTTCAAGATTTCTTTCGTCGCTAGAGAAATCGGGCTATTCACACTTGGACTGATAATCAATATCACAATCTGCAACAAAATAAGATGTAACTTGTTAATATCATACTCTCTTAAGTTAATAAAATGTTAAAAAAATACAAGATTTTGAGGAAACAAACCTGTGGAAGTGGAAGAACTGCTAATATATCAACAAGGAAATAAGATTTCAAATATCTCTTGGCTATAGCAGAGGAATCTTCAATCAACTCACCCCTTCCAAATACTCGAGAAGAAGGAGCGATAAAACCAGTACGAAATTGCAAGATTATATGAAAGATATAGAAAAGATCAGTGATCGAACGTAGAACACAAGCAGTGATCTTTAACGTCGTGTCCAAATCAAGGCACTTGTTTTCGTTATCAATCACAGGTATGTAGAAGAATAGTGGATCCAATGACACTGCAATTGTACAAATCAATACAAATATTTTGTTCCATTGCTGAAGAAATCGCCCCTGAGGATCAAGAATTTGTTTCTTCGATGAGATAGATTGATCTTTTGTTGGTTTATCGGTTAAAGGATGGACGCGTATTGATTTTCTCCAACTAATAATTCTTTCAGAACCACTCTCAAATCTTCTTCTAATGTTACTCATCAACAAACTAAATGATGGTTTTCTGCTATAAAATGGCCTGTTATTTGGAGATTTTTGATGCTCAGAGTTGAAGGATGACTGTTCTGACTTCCAGTCCTCAAACCTATAATTAAAGCAGGAAAAATTATTAATGAAATATTGGGAGAGCCATTGAGAAATGCAACATTTACCTCTAAAGACAGTTCGACACACTAAGCTCTGACTATACACAAGTCTTTAAAAGGATTAGACTAGTTTCATTGCATTTCTGTATAAGGCTATTTCTATTATTTAAACATGTTGCTTATTTGAAGGGGGAACTTGAAGCAACGGTAAAGTTATCTCCTTGTAACCTTTAAGTCACGAGTTCGAGCAGTGGAATGCTGTCTACATCACACCCCTTGGGGTGCAGCCCTTCCTCAGACCCTGCGTGAACACGGAATACGTTGTGCACCAGGCTGCCTTGCCCAAACATGTGACCTATTTATTAGTCACAGGGCGATCAATTTTACCGTTGCACCAAGACTCTCCTTCATAGTTTACTAACAACCCAAAAAAATAAAATAATAATAATTGCACATTATAACTTGGTATAGGAGGCTGACTGAACTAACCTTACATATTTATCTTGTTTGAGATTCATCATTTCAGCTTCAGCCTTAAACATATGCTCAGAATTTCAGCTTTTCTGTTCTAACAGAATGGTCAACAAGAACTTCCTTCCTCCCTTTCTCTCTAGTCTCCTAGCATAAAGCCATTCTTTACTGCAACATAATATCAACCAGCTTACACATTAACCACAAAAATCAATATAAGGGAAAAAGTAAAAAAGTCAAAAAGAACAAATGAGACTTGAACGTGAAAGTCAATAGTCAAAGTTTGAAGTCGTAATCAACAACGAGTTCATCTGAACCTAGTAATTTCAACACGAAGCATAGATATATAGATATATTTATGTGAAAATCTACTAAAATTTATCCAATAAGTTCAATACTGAAAACCTTAAAAGTCGAACTCATCAATTTTACAGTTAAAGTACCAGCAAAATGAAAATTATTGGAGTCTGTAGATAACGGTTTAGGCAGGAAATCTTAATTAAGCTCAATCTTTTCTACCACAAAATCAAGAAGCTGTCGTGTTTCATGCAACATGAACTTGTGATTTCAGAACTGATATCAAAGAAGTAAAAACCAATAAAACTAGATAAATATATCAAACAGACAGATTAAATAAAGAAACAACCATAGTTTTTGCATAGTCCAACTGTTAAGAAACTGGAATTGAGAGAAACTTACACTGACACAGAAAAGAGAGAATGATGAGAAAATTTACCACTTTAGGACAAGTATACATAAGGGTGTGTTTTCTTCGTTTGAGAAAGTTCCTGGAGATTGTCATGTTAATGAAAGGAAGACTTGGTCCTTTATCCAGAAGAACACAAAAACAATATAGGAAGACTTTGAAAGAGAGAATAGTCTTAAGTCAACAAAGAGCTACGACAAAAGTATTTGTTACTTGTTTAAAGAAATTTCCCTGCATGCATGGTTGGTGGGTCCCAACCAACTAACCATTTATTTACTAAGTTTCTTTAATTGAAATTTAAAAACAAGGTTTCACTGTCATAATTTTACTGATGAAGTAGGAGTTAAAAGAGGCTGTATCTAGGGTAGGGTTGCTCAAAATCGAACCGTAACGGATAATTGAACTGTAAAAGTGGCTTATTGGTATCGGGTTATCGGATTAGGGGTTAAAATACGGATTAAAATTTTATAATTCACGGTTTATCGGTTTCGGGTGAATTTCTCAATTTCCTTAACGGATAAACAGTTAACCCGTTAAGAATTATTCATTTATGTTTTTACCAGTTATGAAGCAGCTTGAGCTTCAACGTTATCATAACTTTTGTTTGGGGGGTGGTGGGTTGGGGGTTGGACTAGGCAGATGTGGATAGTTCTTGATACATTTCCGATCAAATGAGTCATTTTACTTGGTAATTGAAGCAAAACTATATCCATAATTTATGTTAACTAAACTTCTATTATTGATTAAGGATCCCTGATTTTTATTTAATTTGCTTATTGTTAAAGAATTAAAGAAGAAGAATCTTCCATTAACAATGAGAACTGTATACGGTTGAAATCGATCGAGATCGGAATGTGCTGAGATATCGAGTTCGAGAATCGAAGTGTCTTTCGAGATCGAGGTTGATAAGATCGAAGCCAAGAAAGACAGACACTGAATGATATCAGAGATGGCATAATAACGGAAGAACGAGATATCCGTGACTGGTCGAGGATCACGGCGTAAATCTCGGAACGAATCAAATCAGAAGCGGTTAATTAGCTAATTATGTGATTTCCTTCCGTAATTAGAGTTATACCATAAGTAGAGTCCCTCTACTATATAAAGGGGAATTCTAATCATTTGTAAGGATCATTATTCACAGAGATTAAAGCAATACAATTCTTTCTTTCTCACTTACATTATTGTTCATCAGTTTATTTCATTTTCTTACTGTTCTTGCATTATCAGTTCGAGAGTGCTTCGACTCGAGGGCTGAAGTTCTGTCTGAACAACTGGTTTGCTTTACTTATAATTCAATTATGTCATTTATTTCATATTTATCAATTAGTGTTGAGTGAAAACATATATCCTTAAAACCACAATACAAGTTTAATTGTTATTCAAATTTTAGGGTAAACAGTTTTGCATCCACCGTGGGGCTAAGGATAATAGTGATTGTTCAACACTGATTACGATAACACACGCGTTATTTTACGCTTGCTCTTGTAAGTATTTTTGTTTTCATGATAAAACATGTCAAACTCATAAACAGTACTCACACTGGCGACAATGGCCTCGGATTTCAAGGGAAAAACGACAATGTAGCTGCCCCAGGGGCCGAGGTGCCTCAGGCTGATCTCGAGGGAGCACCAATTTCCAAGCCAGTCAACATCAGTTCGCATATCACCTTAAATGCAAATATGGGCGCAGATCCCGAAGGGAGCGTACGCAAAGAAGGCCGATCTGGTGCTCGATGTACGCAGGGCGGAGGAGATGGAGGAGTCAGCCTCCAAGTAATATTCGAGATGTTACAGGCTCAACAAACCGCTATTGCACAGCTACAAAATTAGCATCGAGCCCCGAGTGGGGTCGAACCGAAAATCGCCCGCCGAACCAAAACAGTGCCAGAAAGGTCAAATGCCAATGAATCAGGGACTGACCCCGCCTTTATGAAAATGCTCGAGGAGCTCACCAAACAAATTGAATCGGGAGAAAAGAAAATGGAGGAAAATGATAAGAAAGTAGAGATGTACAACTCGCAGGTTGACCAAATACCGGGGCACCGCCGATTTTTAAAGGGATGGACTCAAAGAAATTTGTGCTAAAGTCGTTCCCCCCAAGAGCGGCTCCGAAGCCCATTCCGAAGAAATTTTGCATGCCGGAAATCCCTAAGTACAATTGGACCACCGATCCCAATGAGAATATCACCTCTTATACATGCGTCATAAAAGGAAATGATTTGGAAGACAAGATAGAATCTGTTCTACTGAAGAAATTTGAAGAAACTCTACCGAAGGGAGCAACGATCTGGTACCACAATCTACCACCGAATTCCATCGACTCATTATCCATGCTTGGCAATTATTTTGTAAAGGCACATGACGGGGCAATAAAGGTTGCGACGAAGAAATTGGACCTTTTCAAAGTGAAACAAAAGGATAACGAAATGTTAAGGGAGTTCGTTTCTCGGTTCCAAATGGAACGCATGGAATTACCACCGGTCACAAATGATTGGGATGTTCAAGCCTTTAATCAGGGGTTGAATGAACGGAGTTTGGTGGCATCACGTCAACTAATGTTGAATCTAATTGAATATCTGGCGGTAACTTGGGCCGATGTACATAATCGGTACCAGTCAAAGATCAGAGTCGAGGATGGCTGATCACGCTCAACTATGTCTAATAAAAGACTAAGCGGACGTTGCAAATATAATCCGGGGTATTATGCCCAGAGTCGATCTCACAGGGAATTTACGTATCAAGCAAGCTGTTAGAATACTCTACTGTCACTTGATGTTATTTAAATTACTAACACTAAAGATTAATTACGCTAAGGTGTAAACAATTATAATAAAGATCTAAGGTTATGGTTTCCCCCGCCGGTGAATTTACTTCTCGGATACTTTATATAGCTTGATTAGTTATTTTTATCAATCATAAACACTATATCTACCATAAATCTCTCTCAAGTAATTATGATAATTTACTAGACGCACTCTCTCAAGTTACGCTAGCTAGATTGCATTACAGTTCACTTTAGATTGCACCCGAGGTATCGTTATCTCTAATCCAACCTCTAAACCCTCGGTTATGACTTTCATCTATACTCCGGGAGTGATGTTGTTCAAACAACTACCTAAATATGCACTCTCTCTCAAGTAGATACATAATAAATAGGCACAGCTAATTGATGGCCATTCAATTAACTACAACAAGAACGTAGTTGAACAAATAGAGATTAATCAACCAATTTGAACTATATTAATAACACAATAAGTTTATCCTCCAACGGGTTCTACCAAAACCCTAGATTAAAGAAGTTAGCTAAACATATTCATAAGAATCAAATCTAAAATAACTTGCATAATTAAACTACAAAGTAATGAAGAAAATCTGTATAAATTGATGTCTTGCCGTCCGTCTCTTCGAATCCTTCGTCTGCCTTTCTATCCTCCTTAAGTTGTGTTTTAGAGGTCTATTTATATGTTTAGGACAAACCCTAAACGTGTAAGATACTTCTATTCCAACCGGGAAACACTTAAACTTGTCAAAACTCGAAATTAACCGAAACAGGGGCCTGGCGTTATGAGGCTAACGCCTGGATAACGCCAGGATAGGGCTGGCGTTTGGACTCCAATGCATGGCTAACGCCAGGAAGGGCCAGANCGTCCTCGAGCAATCAAACTACACTCATGTACACAACTTATTAAGCAAATCCCTTAACACGTTATACCAAGAATATTTAAAACAGTTCAATCACAAAGGTGTGACATCCTCGCCTCAATAATCTACTCACAAATACCATGCTTTATTCCCAATTCACTAACTACTTTAACTTAGAGGTCGACAACATTACCCTTCCTTCATGAATCATGCACCCTCACCAAAGCAAAGAGCTAGTTCCTCACACAATAATATTTAAGAACATTGAGGAACTCAA
>ML350564.1:10448-28320 GCA_005239505.1 Nicotiana paniculata | reverse complement strand
AGATGAATACGGATTACTGATAATCAAGGTAATGGAGAAAAATGAATAATAGACAATATTGCAAAAATAAAAAATCGAAGCTAATTGTATTCGAGAATCAGATGCCTTTACAAGCTGTATTCCCCCCTTATATAGGAGATTCTTATAACGTACGACTCTTGCTATGGTTACTCATTAATGACTAATTATGACATTAATGAGGCGTTACAAAGGATAACGGTAATTGGGGTTCGGTTACATAACGTTCGAGTAATCAATTGTGGGTCCTTGAATCTGCCCGTAGCTTTGTCTAGATTCATTCTGACCGTGCCTGTCTCCCGTTTTGATCAAGTTGAGTTTCCCGTTGCTGATAAGTTCGTGGGTTTACCGAACCGTGCATCTTTGTATTGTACCTCTTCAAAGAATCACATCCAGCTGTCGCGTTTTCCTGTGTCCACGTGACTGGCTGAGTTGTCAAAAGCTGGCTTACGTGTGAAACTCTTCTTTTACCAATACACCTAGTCTGATGAATTTTCTCCTAGGATAATTTTTTTTTCTTCTGGTAAAAAAGGGAAGTCTGGATTTTTTCTGTTAAAAAGAAAAACAAAAAAAGGGGTCAACTTTTTGTTTTCTTAAGTTATCAATTTGTAGTTTTTTTTTAAATCAGGGGTCCTGCCTGGAGAATATGGCCAGTTTTTACTTTAGTCAACCTTAGTTTAAAGTTTTCCTCAAGCTCAATCTCAGATGTAGGAGACGCACTTCCTAGTTTGGGTCTTTCAATTTTAATCACAGGAGACGCATTTTAGACGGGGTTTTCACTTCTTTTTCAATTATCTCAAACCCTAAACCTCCATAGGCGATTTTTCAAAGACCCAAACTTCTCTAATCATTCCTTAACAACTTTTAACAAGATTTCAACCAAAAATCTAGAGTTTACATGGTAAAAATTGGGGTTTTTGGGTAGAACTTAGGAATTCCAAAATTTGAGGATTTAGACCTCAAATTTAGGTCGAATTCCAAAACCAATTGTATATCCGGGCTCGGGGGAGATTGGGTAAACGGGTTTTGGTCCAAAGCTCGAGTTTAAACCAAGCAGACCCGGGGTCGATTTTTGTATTTTGATAAGAAAACATAGGAAAACCGTAGTGTTTCATTAAAGTTAATTCCTTTAAGCAATAATTGATTATATTGAACCAATTGTGATTAGATTCGAGCGGGTTAGAGGAACATTCTAAAGGAAAGGCCGTGCTAGAGCAGTGATTGCTTGTGAGAATGAGGTAAGTGCTTGGTTTGACCTTGACTTGAGGGAATAGGAATCCCAAAATTAATTGCTATGTGAATTTTCATGTGTGTTGTGTATAGGCTGGAACACTCATTGTTTTATAAAATAAAGGATGGAACACTCATTGTTTTATTTTCATTATTTCATATTCTGCTCTTACAGTTATTTAAAGTGAAACTTGTTCTGTTTACAAGTGTTGAGACATAAATATTATGAAAGGCTTTGACTTAAATTGTGAAAATCTTTTTATAAATAAAGGGATGTGATTGTCTGGTGGGAGCGGGTTGCACGCTGCAACAAGGAGTGATAAGGGTGGATAGGTGGGATCGGTTTCACGCCGCAACAGGAGAAATAAGGGTGATATATATAGGGATGAGCAATAAGGATGGACAGGTGGGAGCGGATTGCGCGCCGCAACACGAGTAATAAGGGAGGACATAAATGTTTTACTGATTTTTAAATACAAGGATTTGAAAACTTACTGTTTTACATTATTGTTTGTCATATTATGTACTTACGATTGTTTCAAAGTGGAATTTGGAAACTTATGTGAGAATTGGTTATAGCTGAGACCTGGAAAGGGTGGCTGAGTTATTTTATTCATTGTTACAGGCTATTGTTTTGTTTAGTTTAGAATTTCCTTCTTGCTTTACTATATATTGTTCACAGGTTATATTGTTAATGCTCCGCCATAGCCTCGTCACTACATCGTTGAGGTTAGACTCGCACTTACTCAGTACATGGGGTTAGTTGTACTGATACTGGACTCTTCACTTTTTGTGAAGATCCAGGTACCGGCTAGAGTTAAGTCTTGATTAGTAGCTGAGTATTTACACGGAGACACGAGGTAGATCTACTGGTGTTCGCAGATTCCTGGAGTCTTCCCTTATTATTTAGATTGTTGTTTTGTTTCATTCAAAATAGAGATATATTTCTTTCAGCTCATTTATTTGTAGTACTCTTTAGTAATTCGTGAATTGTGACACCAGACCCTCGGTAGTTATACATTTAGTATTAGCTTGTGGTTCATCTTATTATTTCTAATATTGTTCTTGATATCAGTCATTGGAAAGTTTTGATTTTCGTGTTTATTTGGAATTGTTTATTCGTCTTTAGATAAATTTAAAAGAAAAATGGTTAATTAAGTTCTAACATTGCCTTGCCTATCAAGAAGGCACCATCACGATCCTGAGGGTTGGGAATTTGGGTCGTGACAAGCGAAAAAGAGAAAATGGAGACATGGAGTGCTTAAGGAAAGATGAACCCGTTCTATTCTAACATTTCTTACCTTAGTCCAAAAGCCTTCATTATATGCCGAAAAATCCCTACGTGGTTTCAAGCCGAGTGAACTTACATCGGTGTGATTTACATGAGGGGCAAGTATATGGTACTTAGATCCGTACTTGTGACATTCTTTTGAGAGTGATGAACGAACTTTTCACAAATCATTGAATTGAGTGCTCCATTCTAAGGTGAGATAATCTAACGGAGAGTAGAGAAGGAGGAGTTTGGGGTCCACACTGACCTACATGAAGGAGAAAAGTTCCTTGATGAGTAAATTCAACTCTTGATTCTCAAGTGTCACATTATAGCTATTTGTGTTTTAAACTTCAAAACATTGCCTTGTTGATAATTCATGAGTGTGTGGGTAATTGTTGGTCCCAACTGATGTGTGTTTGATTCACCATATATTAGCTGGAATAGCTCTTTTCTTGTGGAGGTGGGAATTATCTTATTTTATTGTGCGGTCGTAGATGTCAAGGTTTAGAGAGCTGGAAATGTGAGACCATCAAGAAGTGCGGACCGCACTACAATTGTGCAGCCGCAGAAATCAAATGTGCGGCCGCACCCAGAATTGTGCGGTCGCAGAACTCAAGAGATGCGACCGCAGTTTAGAATTGTGCAGTCGCAGAATCTACTCCTGTCAAGAGCTGCATCAAAGTGCGGACCACACACAGAATTGTGCGGCCGTAGAACCTCCGAAAGGGCAATTTTATCCGAAAATTTCAGTTGTGTGTAAATAGTTTTTTTTGACAAAATTAGGTTAAGTTTCGAGTCCTAGAAAGTTTGTAGCCGTTTTTCTTTACTCTTTTAGGAAACTTTAGTTTATATTGTTGATTTTACTTTGGATTTTCATCTATTTATCATTCAATATGAGTTTAATCATCTTTTCTTCTTTAATTGCTTCATCACTCACTATGAGTAACTAAATTTTTAACTAGGGTTGTGACCCAACCCTAGTGTGGGAACCTAATGGGTGTTTGATTTAGGGATTGTTTATGGTTGGGTGTTTAATGTTTAGCCTAGTTCTTATTATAATTGTAGAATTAATGATTGCAAATATTGATTCAAGCCTATTTGACTTAGTCTCTACTTGAGAAAGAGAGGCTTAGTCTAGGAAAACATGGCTAACAAGAAATTAGGATGGATTCAAGAGATTGATAGTCCCAGTTAAAGGGTTGAATCTAGAGATAGTAAAACCCGACTTGAGAATTTATCAATTGTTTTTTGCAATAACCATTTGGACTTGAGAAAGCCAAATTTGCAAAACCACTCTCTTACCAAGTAGGAATTGGCATAATACCGGCCGAATCAAAAAAATTGACCAAACCGTATATTTTAGTTTTTCGGTTTCGATTTAATCGATTATTCGATCGGTGTGCGGTTTATATATTATTAAATTTTGGTATTCTGTGCGGTTAAAGGTTTTGGTGTTTACCGAAAAATCGAAGTTCTGGGTATGGAATTGAGAAATATAGGATATTAATTATTGGGTTTGGGTTATCACTTTATAACATATGGGCTCACCCACCTGGCCACCTCCTTTTTAGCCTAATTTACCCAATACCCATCTTCAAATCTGAAGCCCAATTTACCCAAGTCTACTTATGTTACTTCCTAGCCCTACTTCCTTAGAAATTAGAAATTGTCTTAGTTCTAATTAGGTTCTTGAGTCCTGAATTCCTTCCTTCTCTTGTTGGTTGCTGGCTGTGCCGACTGCCGCTCGTCGCCTGTTGTTGTTGCACCTATTGTGTCACGACCCAAATTCCCAACCTTAGAGGTCGTGATGGCGCCTAACACCACACTTGCTAGGCAAGCCAATGTTAGAATTTGATTGACTAATTTTCTTAATTAATTACTTAAGTAAAAATAAATAACTTCCAAATGAACTTAGTTAGAATAATTCCCAACAACAATAAAATAAAATAATAATAATAACCAACTAATTAAGACGAACCACGAACTAATTTTATAAATAATTCTAAGGCTACCCCAGAGTCTGGTGTCACAATCTATGAACTACTAAAGAATACTACAAATAATGGCTGAAAGAAATAGTGTAACTGTTATGAATGATATAAAACAGTGTATGTAAAAATAGGAGAAGACTCTCGGAATCTGTGAACGCCGGCAGATGTACCTCATGCCTCCAAATGAATCGGGTGGTCGTCCTGAATTCCTCTACTGCTGACTAGCACCTGGATCTGTGCAAAAGAGCACAGAGTATAGTATCAGTACAACAGACCCCATGTACTAAGTAAGTCCGAGCCTAACCTCGGCGAAGTAGTGACGAGGCTAAGTCGGGCTTCAACAATAATCGATAACCAAAAAAAATAAAACCAGCAGGAAGTCTAAACAAACAAACAAATAAATAAGTGCTGCAACAAAATAAATCAACTCAGCTATAACCAATTCTCAAATAACTCTTCAAAATTCCAAACTTTAACTTTGAATAAAAGTAGTGCCAAAATATGAAAATAGTAATATAAAATAGAAAGTTTCAAATATTTGTTTCCTTTGAAAATCAGTAAAAAAATATAAATGTCCTCCCTTATCGCTCCTTGTTGCGGCGTGCAACCCGCTCCCACCTGTCCTCCCTTATTTCTCCTCCCTAAAATATCACCCTTATTACTCCTGTTCCAGCGTAACAATCCGATCCCACCTGTCCACCCTTATCACTCCTTGTTGCGGCGTGCAACCCGCTCCCACCAGACATATCATATCAATTTATTTAAGATTTCACAAATTCAGGCCAAGCTTTTCTCAATACTTTTGTCTCAACAATTGTAAATAATAAACTGCATTATTCTCATAACTTCATCAATAACCTCTCAATCGTGAAACTAACAGGAATATCAAATATAAATACCTTTAATTCATACAAACAATACCCAACTTCTCAACCATGTTTATATCACCAGGAAACCAACTCAAACAACCAATACTCTTTCCAAATAGTCACAACAATAACCAACAACAATTCAACTAGGCCAAATAGTCATAAAAATAATAATGAACATATAACCGTTAAGACAATGATCAAATAAGTGGGGAACGGGAAAGGGGATCATGTTTAACAAATAATTTGGGTGGTGCAATAGATACTCGTCACCACACCTATACACCACGCCCATGCATTTCACATAGCAAACAAATGGGGAGTCCTATTCCCTCAAGCCAAAGTTAGACCAAACACTTACCTCAATTCCGCAGGCCACTCACTGCTCAATTATTGCTTTTCCTTTTGAATTCACCTCTAAATTGCTCGAATCTAATCAAAATTAACTTAATATCATTAACTAATGCTAAAGGAACTAACTTTATTGAAAATATAAGTTTTCCTAAGTTTTCTCAAAAAAAGTCAAAACCCGACCCCGGGCCCGCTTGGTCTAAACTCGGCGTTCGGACCAAATTACGTTTACCCATTCACCTAAGAATCCAAATATGCTATTATTTTTGATATCCGACCTTAATTTGATATAAAAATTTAATTTTTACAAAACTCCCTAATTCTACCCAAATCCTAGATTTTTACCATGAAAATTCTTTGTTTTTGCTTTAAAAGTGATGCAAAATAGTAAGGAATCAGGGAACTTAAATGAGCCTTACACAATGCGAACCTAGATCTAATCGGGCTCTAATACATATATCAGACACCGAATGGGTGCAAAAAAGAAAAGGAAAATAACTTTTAGTTTAAGTTATGCAAGTCTTTAAAAGAGCAATTTACGCTAACTACCTACTCAAGTTAAAATAATTACCCTTTTTACCTATTCTTAAAAAAATTGCGATACATACCTATTCCACAAAAATTAATTATCCGTCCACCTATCTCTGCCAAAAAAAGGAGTTACCACTGCAGTCTTTTCAGTAGGACTTTCATTCTACGAAAGAGATTAAACTGAAGGCAAAACAACAGATCTAGATTCTAGTAGACGAAAAATCAACGATGTAAAAATTGATTGTCAATTGCGGCAACAGAGTAGGGAGTAAGGAAGAACAGGAGTTTAGGGAAGGGTTTTAACAATGTATATATGGAAGAAACAGAGATTACACATTGTGCGGCATGTCTTTCTAATTATGAGAACTTGTCATTATTGCGGCGGTAGGAAGCGGCGAGGTAGTGGTGGTTGTAGGGTGGTAGCTTCTGTTGAAGTTTTGGGAAAAGAAATATTTGGTACGACTTATAAAGCTGCTTTGAATCAATGATTACATTAATGAGGAAGAGGTTGGAAGTTTGAATCATGAAAATTAAATGTCTTTGAGAGCTTGTTACTATAGCAGTGATGTGAAGCTTTTTGTTTATTTATTTATTTTCAGCAAAAGCTTCCCTTTAAAGATGATGTCCAAAGAAAATACTGCCTTCTTTTTGTTGTCATTTCATTATAGTGTTTCTTTGGGATGCATTGAATCAAAGAAGGCCGTCCTAATTTTGAGTCAATTTGGTTCTGGAGTAAATTTTAAAATTTTGGGTTGAAACTAAGTTGAACTGACAAAAAGGACGTATTTGTACTTATAGTAAAATGACATATTATAGTACATAATTAATTGCAATAGAATATTGTTACAATATATAGTATAATGTAACAAATATACTATTTTGTATTGTATGCAATATCATACTATTACAGACGAATTAATTGCAATAGCATACTGCTACAGACGAATTTGTACTGTATACCAAGATGACATACTATATACCATTTTAGTATATAGTTCATTCCAATTGTATATTGTTACAGTATATTATATAATGTAACAATATATTATTACAATTTGGTCATTTTAGAATTTTTTTAGTTTTTCGTTATGCATGTGTATTATGTAACCATTTTGATTTTATTTTACACGCTTGTTTTATATAATAGTATTATAGTATAAAATCTTGAAATATATTATTATATTAATATGTGGTACACTATTTCTTGACTTTTCTCTTTATGCATGTGTATTATAAAATAGTAGTAAAGTCAAATATAGTTGCTTGGAATTAATTAGTATAATTATACCCTATATGACGACCCAAAAGGTCATCTCCTGTTTTAGAAGTCAAAACTGTGTTCCGAGGCCTTGAATACCTCCTTTTATCTCACCTCATTTTGCGTGCACAGCCCGGACGTATATTTGGGAAGATTTTATGTGAAAAACTGAGAAAAATGTTAATTTTGCCTTTAAAATTAAAATTAAGTTGACTTCGGTCAATATTTTGGGTAAACGGACCCGGAAACGGACCCGTGATTTGACGGTCCCGGCGGATCCGTAGGAAAATATGGGACTTGGTCGTATGCCCGAAATCGAATTCCGAGGTCCCAAGCCCGAAAAATGAATTTTTGAAAGAAATTATTTTACTGAAAATATAAGAGTTTTTGGAAATTTGATTATATTTGAAATTGATGGTATCAGGCCCGTATTCTGGTTTCGGAGCCCGGTAGAGGTTCAAAATGATATTTGAGTTTTGTCTGTAAAATTTGGTAAGAAACGGAGGTCATTTGACGTGATTCGGACCCGTAGTTGTGAGATTTGAAACTTTAGTAGTTTTGAGATTTTCTTCGATTTCTATGCTAAATTCGTTGTTTAAGATGTTATTTGGCGATTTGATCGCACAAGTAAGTTCGTAGGATGTTTTTAGGTTTTGTACATGTGTGGTTTGGATCCCTGAGGGCTCGGGTGAGTTTCAGGTAGGTTTTAGGGTGTTTGAACTTGGGAAAATCACTACTGGTGCACCAGTTCTGGTGTGCCCGCACCTGCGAGCCTAGGGTCGCAGGTGCGAGACCGCAGACGCGCATCCTCAGTTCGCAGGTATGGTCCCCTCACAGATGCGGACCCTTTCTCTATATAAGCGGTTACGTAGGAGCGGATACTCCTCTGCAGGTGAGGCCTTTAGTGGCCTTGCCCATTTCCGCAGGTGCGACCGTTTTTCCGCACCTGCGCAAGCGCAGGTGCGACCCAAGCACCGCAGGTGCGAAGGTCGGGCAGTGAGTGTTTTTAATTAGAAATTCAGTCATTTCTTCTTCAACTTTTCAAAAAAATAGAAGACCAAGGGCTATTTTCTCAAGAGATTTTCCTCCCAAATCATAGGTAAGTGTCCACTAACTAATTTCTTCAACTTTCTAATGTTTTTCATCAATTATCATCAAGAAGTATGGGATTTTAAGGGTAGAAAATTGGGGATTTGGGTAGAGTTAGGGTTTTTTGAATAATTGGAATTTAGACCTCATTTTGAGGTCGGATTCTGAAACTAATTACATATTTGGGCTTATGGGTGAATAGGTGATCGGGTTTTGGTCCGAACCTCGTGTTTTGACCAAGCGGGCCCGGGGTCGATTTTTGACTTTTTGGGAAGAATGATAGAAAATTCATAATTAAGCATTAGGGTTGAATTATTTAGCATTTATTGATATTAGAAAGCTAATATGTCTAGATACAATTGAATTGGAGGCGAATTCAAAAGGGAAAGCGGTAATTGAGGTTTGAGTCGGTCGTGGAATTCGAGGTAAGTGTTTGGCTTAACCTTAGCTTGAGGGAATATGTGTTGTGCCCTACTTGCTATGTGTTAGTATCATGTTTAACATATAGGTGAGGTGACGAGTACCTATACGTTGGTGTCAAGCATGCCCGTGAGTCGAATATTGTGAATTATGTGGTTTTTTCTTAAGTAATACTTGAGTTTTACTTTATAGCTATCCATGTTGGTGGAAATTCCTTGATATTGATCAGTGTTGAGTATTGGTTTCAGTTGAAATTTTTTATGTGAAGTTATGTACAAAGTGAGATTGGTTATAATTGTTTCCATTGCCGGGATGATATTGATTCTACTATTGGCCCCCTTGGCGGGACGTTATGGCTTTAATATTGTTCTTTATACTGTTGGATTGCTGTCATTTGATGTGTTTGGGTGAGGAAGAGTGTAAAAGCACTAAGGGTGATGTCGTGCGTGAGGTTGTGAGTGAATGTTAATGCACGAAGGGTGATGTCATGTCGATATTGTGATTGCAAAAGCACGAATGGTGATGCCGTGCCATGATATGAGTGATAATGCACAAAGGGTAATGTCATGTCATGATTATGTGAGATAAAAGCACGAAGGGTAATGTCGTGCTGAATATATTGATTCTGATGGTGAGGACGAGAGTAAAAGCACGAAGGGTGATGTCGTGCACTTGCTTTGTGTTATTTTTGTTGCTTAAATTGATATATAATTTGTGCTTCACCACGCCATTTCCATTATTTGATATTTCCTCCCCTCAGCACGTTCCCCTTTCCTTTATGCTTAGCTGCTTATTTCTCGTTGTTATTATTTTCTCCGTATAGTATTAAACTGCACTGGTTGATTTGGTTGTCGTATCCTAGCCTCGTCACTACTTTGCTGAGGTTAGGCTCAACACTTACTCAGTACATGGGGTCGGTTGTACTGATGCTACACTCTGCATATTTTTTTGTGCAGATCCCGGTACAGGACCCTACGTACCCTAGAGTGAGGAGGCTGCCTTCAGTCCATTTGGAGATTCCAAGGTAGTCCTGCAGGCGTCCGCAGGCCTTAGCGTCCCTCTCCCACTTCCTTTATATTCTGCTCTTCTTTATCCAGAGATGGATGTATCTATTTTGTTCAAACTTTTATATGTAGTATTTCATAGTCCGTCCGTGGAAATTGTAACACCAAATTCTGGGTTTAGTATTATAAATTTCGAAATGGTAATTAGTCAAGTTGCTAGACTTTATTTCCTTTCTCACCTTTATTTCTGTTGGTCTTGTTTTCACCTGTTAGCTGTTAATAATAAAGAATAAGGTAATAATCACTAACGTTGGCTTGCCTAGCGGGTTCAATGTTAGGTTCCATCACGATCCCGACGGTGGGAAATTCGGGTCGTGACAAGTTGGTATCGGAGCACTAGGTTGCCTAAGTCTCACAATTCACGGGCAAGCTTAGTAAGAGTCTGAGGGATCGGTATAGAGGCGTCTGTGCTTATCCCCCAGAGGCTACAGAATTTAGGAATGACTTCACATCTATTCTTCTCTGTCGTGCGATTTGATTTCTCAACACTAAATGAATTTCTAATCTATTCTCTCGCAAATGGAGAAAACACGTGTTTCTTCATCCTCCGATCAGCAGCCCGAGTCTCCAGTTACAGCTCCTTCGAGGGGCCGAGGACGAGGCCGAGGCCGTGCTAGAGGCCGAGGCAGGGGTAGATCTCATCCCAAAGCAGCAGCCCCAGTGGCGGAGCCTCAGGTAGAGTTTGCTGGTAAGGTTCCTGCCCAGACAGTCCCAGTTGGGCCAGCTCAGGTTCCCGAGGGGTTCATCGCTACCCCGGTACTCTAGGATGCTTTGATCCGTCTAGTGGGCCTCATGGAGAGTGTCACTCAAGCAGGTTTACTTCCTTCAGCACCAGTCGTCTCTCAGGCTGGGAGAGGAGCCCAAACTCCCGCTGCTCGCACTCCGGAGCAGTTGGCTTCTCAGTTTCAGACTCCAGTAGCTCAGCCAGCCGGGTATTGTGGCTCAGACCGGTGATGGAGCAGCTATGTCTGCTGATGTTTTGTTGAGGTTGGACCGATTCACCAAGCTGCTTACTACTACTTACAGTGGTGCATCTTCAGAGGACCCCTAGGAATATTTGGATAGCTGTCACGAGGTTCTACGGAACATGGGATAGTGGAGACCAATGGGGTTGACTTTGCTACTTTTCGTCTGTCAGGTTCCGCCAAGACTTGGTGGAGAGAGTATTGTTTGGCTAGACCAGCTGGATCACCGGCCTTTACTTGGGCCCAGTTCACTCAGCTATTTCTGGAGAAGTTTGTTCCTATCACTCAGAGAGAGGATTTTAGGAGGCAGTTTGAGCGTCTCCAGTATGGTTCTATGACCGTCACTCAGTATGAGACCAAATTCATTACCTTTACCCGAAATGCTATTATGATACTTCCCATCGAGCGAGAGAGGGTGAGGAGATTTATTGAGGGACTAGCTCAGCCGATCAGATTGCATATGGACAAGAAGATAGGGAGTGAGATTTCTTTCCAAGATGCAGCCAATGTGGCCATACGAGTTGAGATAGTTCTGTTGCAAGGGAGTGGTCAGGGGCCTGACAAGAGGCCTCGTCATATTGGCCGGTTCAGTGGTGTCTCATCTGGAGGCATGGATTCTTTTGGTAGGGGCCATCCTCCTAGGTCATTTCAGTCAGCACTTCAGGTTTCTCGCAGTGCTCCAGGTGGCCGTGGTTCTCACATGCAGTATTCTGATCAGTTGCCCTACAGTGCACCACCATCTCCTATCAGTGCACTGCCGCTCCAGAGTTTCAGGGGTGGTTACTCAGGTTGTTAGGGTCAGTTTCAAGGTCAGCAGCCTCAGCAGCCGAGGGCTTGTTATACTTGTGGTGATCCGAGGCACATTGCTAGATTTTGCCCTGGAGCTTCGAGCAGTTCTCAGCACCAGGGTTCTCGTGCTATGGTTCCTGAACTAGGTGCTCCACCACTCGCTCAGTCAGCCATAGGTGGGGGTCGAGGTGTTAGAGGTGGAGGTTAGGCAGTTAGAGGTGGAGGCCAGGCTACTAGAGGTAGAGGTCAGCCAGCAGGAGGCCGTCACAGGGACGTAGTTTAGAGTGGTGGGGCCCAGCCCCGATGTTATGCTATTCCATCCAGATTTGAGGCTGAGGCCTCCGATGTAGTTATCACAGGTATGGTTCAGTTTGCAGCAGGGATGCTTCAGTTTTATTTGATCCAGGGTCCATATTTTCCTATGTATCATCTTATTTTGCTCCTTATTTGGTTATGCCTTGTGATTCTCTGAGTACTCCTGTATATGTGTCTACACCAGTGGGTAATTCTGTTGTGGTAGATCGTGTCTACCATTCGTTTGTAGTGGTTATTGGTGGTCTTGAGACCAGTGTAGATCTTCTACTCCTTGATATGTTAGATTTTGATGTTATTTTGGGGATGGATTGGTTGTCGCCTTATCATGGAATACTGGACTGTCACGCCAAGACCGTGACATTAGCATTATCGGGGTTGCCTCAACTGGAGTGGAGAGGGACTCCTGGTCATTCTTCCAGCAGGGTTATCTCATATATGAAGGTTCGGTGTATGGTTGAGAAGGTGTGTTTAGCCTATTTGTCATATGTTTGTGATTCTAGTGCCAAGGTTCCTTCTATGGAGTATGTGCATTGATGTTTTATACGTCAATACCACACAAGAGGGGGGTGATTTGTGTGGTGTCCAATTTTCGAGTGTTGTCTCAATAGAAGAACATGGTTCTTCTTGGTGTTCCAACTTCTACTGGTGCGGAATAATAAATGCAGTAAAGTAAAAACACAGAGATTTTTTTCGTGAAAAACACCTGGCTCAAAAGGTGAAAAAACCACAACCTACTCCTCAGTAGTATTTTCCCAAACTCTTCACTACAACTCTGAGCTAAACAACATTTACAAAATAAACTCTTTTGGAAACCTAGGACTAACTCTAATCCCTTTGTAGCAAACTAGCCTCTAGCTAATTGCGACAAGCTTCAAGTTAACTCTAACTTGAACAGTGTGTACCTATTACAATTGCTTCTAATAAAGCTGAAAGATACAATATTAAATCACCTACTACAACCAACTAGACTCGAAAGACAAACAGATGGAACTGGTTCTTCTAGCTGGTCAGTAGCCTTTGTGTCGCACAAGGATTCTGCTTGCAAAATTTATTTGGTAATTTTTCCTTCAGTTCTTGCTTCAATTTTGTCTTTGTGCGAATGAATCTTCAGTAGGAATACTTCAACATTATATAGCGCCAGAAGTTGAGATGTTCTTGTTTAGTTCTAATGCAACTCTTCCTTGGTGGAAGAGTTTGTGTTTAACTCAACTTCCTTCCTTTATTTTTGTCCTTGCTGAACTCGAACTCTAACCTCTTTATCAATTTGCAACCTTTTCGCATTAGGATACAACCTCTTAGTTTATGGATAATTCACATATCACGTTTATCTCCTGTGCATGTACGGTTCTTGTGCCAATTGGTTCGTTGAGATGCTTGCCCTGATGGACCTGGTTCAACTGGGTAGGCATTTGTCAATCTTCAAAACCATGCAGTGACTTGGGTCAAAGAATTCCCCCTTTTTGATGATGACAAACTCTGTGCTCAACCCTGTATAAACTTCAAACACTCTGTATGATTTTAAGCATTTATCATGGAGAGACCAGGTTCATTAGGTTATAAATATCACAACTTTTTGAAATTTTGAAAAAACACATATCTTCCCCCTTTTGGTATCATCGAAAAGTTACAAAATGATAAACTTACTAGAGTTGTTAACAATTTCTCATGGCCATTGAGTCAACTGCAGGTGCAAACATGATTAATCATCAAAAGAAACCAATAAATGTAAGCTATCTAAGAAACTAAGACAAGCCAATAACAAAAACAGCATAATTCATTGATTAGTACGCAATTCAAGCACCATACAATAAAAACTAAAGCAGTCACTACCATGAGCAAAAACAACAAAAAACAGAAATAGAACAAAACCCGAACTGGGCAATGAGGGTTTTTTGGTAGCTCTGGAATTCCTAAGGTTGGGAATGGGCAAATGAGGTTGGGGTCTTGGATTGAAGGAGAGAAAGCATTTGTTGAAGAACACCTTCATTGTTATCCTTCTCCTTGGCTAGTTTAGATCTGAGAGCATCCCGCTTAGCTTCAACCTCATGAAGGCGAGAATTCAATCAAAGGATATCCGCATCCTTTATCTCTCTTTCCTGCACCAATGACCTGACTTTGCTATTGACTGGTTGCTTCCTAGATGAACCAGGTTCATCCTCAGGAACATTGACAATATAATCACATGTCAGCGAAGTGTTCTTCCCAAAATAATTCTTAGTAGTATACATCTCAGCTTTCTTTACAGGAACCTCGAAGTGCGCAAGCACAGCTGTCAGAATAAATCCATAAGGAACAGCATGTGCTTTGGTTCCATTTACAACTCTGTCCAAGAGCTAAATGATGAAAGCTGGCCAGTTAATCTGCTTTCCCCTGTACATGCACTCCATAAGTGTTAAGTCCATGTAACTAGCGATGTGCCTACGCTCTTGTCTTGGCAGCAGAAACTTGATCACAAATTCGAAGAGTAGCTTGTTCTTGGGCTTCATTTCACTTTTGAACACTGGCCTTGGCTCAAGTTCCTTCTCATTTTCACAAAAGAATCTGGTGATTTTGAGAGCTGAGGCCATTCTATCAAGACTGGGCCATCTTTGCCTAGTGTAATCATCATAGCCCTCAGCAGGGATATCCAGAATCTCTCCGAACTCCTTTGCACCAAATGTGATTTGAATCCCCTTGACTGTGGAGGTTACCCTACCATCCTTCACACTTGAATTGGCCATAAACTCCACCAGTTCATTCCTTAGGTGAAGGAGCATGTCCTTCCATCCCTGCACATCCAATGCATTCAACAAAAAGATCATTCCTGATTCTTCCAGATCTCTCACCAGCTTTCCTTTAAGAATAGTACGCTTGCCAAACATGGTGAGTTTGTCAAATTGCTCACAAGAGATTTATTATTCTCCTCCACTCCATTCTTTTTCTTCTTCAACAACCTTCACTTTCTTGGCCTTGGACCTGGTCCTTTTAGCAGTGCTTGAGGGTGTGGCAGACACAGAAGCTGACTTCTTTGAAGAATCCTTAGCCTTCTTGGGCTTGGGTGTCTCAACCACAACTGGAGCCGGCTGCTCCTCATGATGGACCAGGTCCATCATCTCATCATCAACAATAACAACCTCAATAGGCTCTCCTACCTTTGCCTTTCCCTTGGCATCTTTCTTTTTCTTGCTCTCTCTCAAAGCCCTTTCTAACTCCTCTTCTCCTTGTCGAACAACATTTCTTGTAGCACGAACCTTTGGGGGAGAAACATCAACAAATATAGAAACTTTTCTTTTCTTTGGGGTAGTAGCCTTCTTTGATTTTGAAGTTCTTTTCCTCTTGGGATTGTAGGAATCACCTAGCTTCCTCAGCATCTCAGCCAATGTCTCCTTGATAGATGAACCGAGTTCTTCGTCATACTAATTGCACTAGTGTTCTCACAGAAAATAGGAATGCATCCCACCTCTATACCAAAGTCCATGAGTTGTTGCTTGATCCATAGAAACTGAGCACAGCATGAGGCTGCAGCCACATATTCAGCCTCAGCAGTAGACAGGACTACTGAATTTTATTTCTTGGTGGCCCAAGACACAAGGCAGGAGCCTAAAAAGTGAGCCATGCCTGAAGTACTTTCCTGTCAACCAGGAAATCTGCATAATCAGCATCAGCATATCCTATAAGGTCGAAATTACTACCTTTAGGATACCAAAGGCACAAATCAGTGGTGCCTTTCAGATATCTCAAAATTCTCTTCACTACAGTTAGGTGGGGCTCCTTTGGATTTTCCTAAAACCTAGCACACAGTCCTACACTGAACAAAATATCAGGTCTGCTGGCAGTGAGATATAATAGAGACCCAATCATCCCTCTGTATAGCTTCTGATCAGCGGATAAACCAGGTTCATCCACATCTAATTTTGTAGTTGTGGCTATAGGGGTGTCTATTTCCTTTGAGTCTTCCATTTTAAATTTCTTGAGCAATTCTTTCACATACTTTTGTTGATGGATCATTGTTCCATTTGAGTTTTGCTTGATTTGAAAGCCTATGAAGAAGTTTAGCTCACCCATCATACTCATCTCAAACTCACTCCCCATAAGTATAGCAAATTCCTTACTCAATTTTTCAGAAGTCGCCCCAAATATGATATCACCCACATATATTTGCACAACCAGGAGTTTTTTACCCTTTTCCTTTAAGAACAAGGTGTTGTCAATTTTACCTCGTTTGTATCCATGTTCTAGCAGGAATTTTGATAGACGCTCATACCATGCTCTTGGTGCTTGTTTGAGACCATAAAGAGACTTGTCAAGTTTGTATACATGGTCAGATGACTCCTTGCTTTCAAAACCTGGAGGTTGTTTGACAAATACATCTTCCGTCAGATATCCATTGAGGAAGGCACTCTTAACATCCATCTGATGGAGAGTGAATTCCATGTGTGCAGCAAATGCTATAAGAANTGTAGGGCTTCACCAATGTTCTTTGGTTCAATCAAGGATAGAAAGGCATCAAACGCACACAGATTTTTCAAGGAGGATCTTGTTTTGATTCCAGATGTCAGATCTGTTATGATGTTCTCAAGAGGGTAGGAGCTCTGATATCTGTGTGGTTTGAGAACCAATTGTTCACTTCTAGATAGTTACATGGTGTCTTGTTGTTGTGGAACAGGATCAGGGCCAAGATTCACATGTTGAGTTCCCCCTGTCATGTTGCTTGGGGTAGTTGGACCTGGTCCATCACTTGTTCCATCTTCCATATTTGCTTCAATGTTTTCACTGCTTCTCACCAGTCCAAGCTCCTCATCTTTTGGTTCTTGTCTCTCAGCAAGAGTGTTAGTTTTCATCAAAGACAACATTTACACTCTCTTCTACACATATACTTCTTTTATTATACACTTTATAAGCCTTTCTATGTGATGAATATCCCAAGAATACTCCCTCATCACTTCTAGGATCAAATTTTCCTAGGGAATCTTTGCCATTATTGTGCAAAAAGCACTTGCATCCGAAAGCCCTAAGGTGGGATATGTTGGTCTTTATCCCTTTAAGTAATTCATAAGGAGTTTTCTCTACCAGAGGCCTGGTCATGCATCTATTTATTATGCAGCATGCAATGTTTATTGCTTCTGCCCAGAAGCTATGAGGTAGTTTGCTAGAAAGAAGCATGGTTCTTGCCATATCTTCAAGAGTTCTATTCTTTCTTTCAACAACCCCATTTTTCTGTGGGGTTCTAAGGGCAGAAAAATTGTGATTGGTACCATGTTCATCACAGAACTCAGCAAACTTTGCATTCTCAAATTCAGTACCATGATCAGATCTTATTGATGCTAGTTGATTTCCTAACTGATTTTGAGTTTTCTTAACAAATGAGGTGAACATATCAAATGCTTCATCCTTAGATGTCAGAAATAAGGTCCAAGTGAAACTTGAATAGTCATCAACTATCACCATTACATATTTCTTACCACCTCTGCTCAGAGTTCTCATAGGACACATAGGTCTATATGAACCANAAGGTCCAAGTGAACCTTGAATAGTCATCAACTAGCACCATTACATATTTCTTACCACCTCTGCTCAGGGTTCTCATAGGACCACATAGGTCCATATGAACCAGTTCCAACGTCCTGGTGGTACTGACCATTTTCTTACTTTTGAAAGAGGATCTTACCTGTTTCCCCCTTGCATATGCCTCACAAACTTTGTCTTCCTTGAACTTAATGTTAGGAAGCC
>ML350564.1:0-10382 GCA_005239505.1 Nicotiana paniculata | reverse complement strand
AGTTGTGACACACTGATCAGGCTATATTTCAAGTCATCTATCAGGTACACATGTTCAATGGAACGTGTGTCATCCTTACCTACCTTTCCAACCCCAATAATTTTACCTTTCTTTCCATTTCCAAAGAAGACATTTCCTCCTTTGAGGCTTTCAAGTGAAAGGAACTGTTCCATGTTCCCTGTCATATGCTTTGAGCAGCCACTATCCAAATACCAAATTTGGCTGCCTCCTCTCACTTGAACCTACAAAAAGAAATCAGGGGTTAGTTTTAAGAACCCAAACTAGTTTGGGTCCTTTTCTATGAGAGAATGGATGAATCAAGCTTTTTCTGGCCCAATTTGGTAGCCAGTTTTTCTTTTTAACAAAACTCTCATTTCTTCGACTGGCCTGCTCTTTTGCAGTGCACTCAATTTTGTAGTGGCCGGTATTACCACAGTGGGTGCAGATTTTATTCTCAGGGAGAGTGATATACTTGCTTTTGGGATCCCACTTGGGAAATTGACTCCCAAAGCCAATCCCTCTCTGGTTTCTACTATGATTCTCTTGAAGCCATATCAAGGCATTAGAGGATTTATTCCATTTACAAGTTCGATCTAATTCATGTTTGACTTTTCCAAGTTGTTCTTTAAGAGTTCTTATTTGTTTATCCTTGGCATACATCTTATCTTTTAGTTTTCCCACATTTTATTCTAACATGATATGAGAATGATCAACAACCTTTTTACTGGATCCTAGCTTTAGCTTTAAGTTTTCAGATTTTAGTTCTAGAATCTCAGTTTCAAGTGGATGAACCTGGTTCAACAAGACATTGTTTTTCTTTTCAGATTCACTTAGTCTGATTTCCAGGTTCATGCATTTTGCTTTTAGCATTTCACATTCTGTAGAGAGTTGTTCCTTCTCTTTGGTTGTTTCTTCGGAATAATCCATGAAATCAAGTAGCAACTCAGAGAGTTTTTCCTTAGATAGGAACTTTATTTTTTTTAAGATGGGAGATACTTACCTCTGGTTCTTCATGTCATTCCTCATCGGATTCTCCAATTTCCATGAGCGTCTGATCTTCATTCTCACCATCTTCTGATTCTTCATCTAAACTTTCCCCCCAAGTAGAAACCATAGCTTTTGTTGTGGTTTTCTTGGGTTGGACCAGTTCCTTCTTCCTTCTCCTTCTTTCATATCTCTCCTTTTTCTATTCCACTTCCCACTGAGGACAGTTCTTGATAAGGTGGTCATTCTTTCCACACTTATAGCATCCCTCGTTGGTTGGCCTTTCTGGAGATTTTGCTTTGTTATAATTTCCTCCTCTAGAGATGCCCTTCTTCCTTATTAGAAAGTTTCTAAATTCTTTGGTAATCATGGCCATCTCATCTTACTCAAGATCTGCTCTCTCAGTGATTCTCAGTGCTAGACTCCTTTCCTTTTTTGGACCATCCATCTTCATTGTCTGCCTTCTAAGTTCATAGGCAGTAAGGTTTCCAATTAGCTCATCCAATCTGAGGGTTGCCATATTTTTGGATTCCTGGATAGCAGTGATTTTGCTTTCCTAGGAAATTGGTAAGACCCTTGTCAGGATCTTTTCTACCTTGTCCTCTTCAAGAATGACTCTACCAAGAGACTTAAGTTCATTTGTCAAAGTTGTGAACCTTGTGTACATCTCTTGGATTGTCTCTTCTTCTTTCATAGTGAAGTTTTCATACTGTGAGTATAGAAGAGTATCTCTTGATCTTTTTACCTGAGGTGTTCCTTCATGGGCTACTTGCAAAGTATCCCAGATTTCTTTAGCAGTGGTGCAACTTTGAATTCTTCTATACTCGTCTAGACCTAGTCCACACACTAGCTCTCTTCTTGGCCTTTGCATTCTTCTCCCATTTCTTCAGATCCTCAGCATTGCAGTCAGCTCTAGTCTTTGGTACATCTACACCTTCAGCAGTCTTCATCATGGTAGCTAGAGGACCATCAGTGACTATGTCCCAGAGTTCATAGTCTTCTCCAATCAGGTGGTCATTCATCCTGTTCTTCCACCAAGAGTAATACTGGCCATTGAAGAGTGGTGGCCTTGCGGTTGATTGACCCTCTCAGTTTCCAGGTGGTGCACTCATTTTGATCTTTTTCAAGGTGTTAACCTTTTCAAGGATAGCCTACTCTGATACCAATTGATGTTTTATACGTCAATACCACACACGATGGGGAGGGGGGTGATTTGTATGGTGTCCAATTTTCGAGTGCTGTCTCAATAGAAGAACCTGGTTCTTCTTGGCGTTCCAACTTCTACTGGTGCGGAATAATAAATGCAGTAAAGTAAAAACACAGAGATTTTTACGTGGAAAACACCTGGCTCAAAAGGTGAAAAAACCACGACCTACTCCTCAGTAGGATTTTCCCAAACTCTTCACTACAACTCTGAGCCAAACAACATTTACAAAATAAACTCTTTTGTAAACCTAGGACTAACTCTAATCCCTTTGTAGCAAACTAGCCTCTAGCTAATCGCGACAAGCTTCAAGTTAACTCTAACTTGAACAGTGTGTACCTATTACAATTGCTTCTAATAAAGCTGAAAGATAAAATCTTAAATCACCTACTACAACAAACTAGACTCGAAAGACAAACAGATGGAACTGGTTCTTCTAGCTGGTCAGTAGCCTTTGTGTCGCACAAGGATTCTGCTTGCAAAATTTCTCTGGTAATTTTTCCTTCAGTTCTTGCTTCAATTTTGTCTTTGTGAGAATGAATCTTCAGTAGGACTACTTCAACATTATATAGCACCAGAAGTTGAGATGTTCTTGTTTAGTTCTAATAAAACTCTTCCTTGGTGGAAGAGTTTGTGTTTAACTCAACTTCCTTCCTTTATTTTTGTCCTTGCTGAACTCGAAATCTAACCTCTTATAAATTTGAAACCTTTTCGCATTAGGAGACAACCTCTTAGTTTATGGATAATTCACAGATCACGTTTATCTCATGTGCATGTACGGTTCTTGTGCCAATTGGTTCTTTCGAGATGTTTGCCCTGATGGACCTGGTTCAACTGGGTAAGCATTTGTCAATCTTCAAAACCATGCAGTGACTTGGGTCAACAGTGCCCATTGTTAGTAAGTTTCCAGAGGTGTTTCCTACAGACCTGTCGGGTATGCCACCCGGCAGGGATATTGATCTTTGCATAGATTTGGCTCCGGGCACTCAACCCATTTATATTCCGCCATATCGTATGGCCCCACCAGAGTTGAAGGAGTTGAAAGAACAGTTGCAGGACTTGCTTGACAAAGGCTTTATTAGGCCTAGTGTCTCGCCTTGGGGTGCGCCGGTATTGTTTGTTAAGAAGAAGAATGGGTCGATGAGGATGTGCATAGCTTATCGGCAATTGAACAAGGTTACCATCAAGAACAAGTATCCATTGCCTAGGATTGATGACTTGTTTGATCAGCTTCAGGGTGCCAAGGTATTTTCGAAGATTGATTTGAGATCTGGCTACCACCAGTTGAGGATTCGGGCATCCGATGTCCGTAAGACAGCTTTTCGCACTCGGTACGGGCATTATGAGTTTTTAGTGATGCCATTCAGGTTGACAAATGCCCCAGCTGCTTTATGGACTTGATGAACCGAGTGTTCAGGCCTTATTTGGATTCCTTCGTGATTATCTTCATTGATGATATCCTGATTTATTCCTGCATCCGGGAGGAGCATGAGCAACACCTTCGAGTCGTTCTCCAGACTCTGAAGGATAGTCAGTTATATGCTAAGTTTTCAAAATGTGAGTTTTGGTTGGGTTGAGTTTCATTTCTGGGTAATTTTGTATCAGCAGAGGGTATTCAGGTGGATCCTAAGAAGATTTCAGCAGTCAAGGATTGGCCTAGACCCACATCAGCCACATAGATTCGGAGTTTCTTGGATTTGGCGGGTTATTACCGTCGGTTCGTGGAGGGGTTTTCATCTATTGCAGCCCCAATGACCAGGTTGACTCAGAAGGGTGCCCAGTTCAGGTGGTCAGAGGAGTGTGAGGCGAGCTATAAGAAGCTCAAGACAACTTTGACTACAGCATCGGTGTTGGTTTTGCCCACAGGTTCATGGCCATATACCATGTACTGTGATGTATCTCATGTTGGACTTGGTGCAGTGTTGATGCAGGATGGCAAGGTTATTGCATATGCTCCACGTCAGTTGAAGATCCACGAGAAGAATTATCCAGTTCATGATTTGGAGCTAGCAACCATTGTTCACGCGTTGAATATTTGGAGCATTATCTATATGGCGTGTCATGTGAGGTGTTCACGGATCACAAGAGTTTGCAATATTCATTTAAGAAGAAGGGGCTAAATTTGAGGCAGAGGATATGGTTGGAGCTGTTGAAAGACTATGACATCACCATCTTATATCATCCGGGGAAGGCCAATGTGGTGGTCGATGCTTTGAGTTGGAAGTCAACCAATATGTGTAGTCTTGCATATATTCTAGTCGGGGAGAAACCACTTGTGTTGGATGTTCAGGATTTAGCCAATCGGTTCATGAGATTGGATGTTTCTGAGCCTGAACGTGTTTTAGCTTATACAGTTGCTCGCTCTTCATTATTTGACCATATTCAAGGTCGGCAGTATGATGATCCTCATTTGTGTGTCCTTAGGGACACGGTGCGACACGGTAGTGCCCATCAGGTTACTATTGGTGATGATGGAGTTTTACGGATGCAGGGTCGTATTTGTGTGCCCAATATGGATGGACTTCATGAGTTGATTTTAGAGGAGGCCCATAGTTCCCGGTACTCCATTCATCCGGGCACTGCAAATATGTATCCGAATTTGCGGCAGCACTATTGGTGGAGGAGGATGAAGAGGGATATTATGGCATATGTAGCTCGGTGTTTGATTTGTCAGCAGGTTAAGTACGAGCATCAGAGGCCTAGTGGATTGCTTCTGTAGATTGAGATTCCTGAGTGGATGTGGGAGCGTATCACCATGGATTTCGTTTTTGGGCTCACACGGACTCAGAGGAAGTTCGATGTTGTATGGGTTATTGTGGGTAGGCTGACCAAGTCAACACATTTCATCCCTGTGGCAGTTTCATATTCTTCGGAGAGATTGGCAGAGATCTACATTAGGGAGATTGTTCGTCTTCATGGTGTTCCCGTGTCCATTATTTCTAACCGAGGTACGCAGTTTACCTCGCATTTTTGGAGGGCAGTTCAGCGTGAGTTGGGAATGCGGGTTGAGTTGAGCGCAGCGTTTCATCCTCAGACAGACGGGCAGTCAGAGCGTACTATTCAGATTTTGGAGGATATGCTACGAGCCTGTGTCATTGACTTTGGAGGTTCTTGGGATCAGTTCTTGCCATTAGCTGAGTTTTCCTACAACAACAGCCATCAGTCGAGCATTCAGATGGCTTCCTATGAGGCATTATATGGTAGGTGGTGTCGGTCGCCGGTTGGGTGGTTTGAGCCGGGAGAGGCTCGGTTGTTGGGTACAAACTTAGTGCAGGATGCCTTGGATAAGGTTAATATCATATAGGATAGACTTCGTACAGCTCAGTCCAGGCAGAAGAGTTATGCTGACCGCCGAGTTCGGGATGTGGCATTCATGGTCGGAGAGCGGGTGTTGCTTCGGGTGTCGCCCATGAAGGGAATGATGGGGTTTGGGAAGAAGAGAAAGCTAAGCCCTAGGTTCATTTATCCGTTTGAGATTCTTGATAGAGTGGGAGAGGTGGCTTACAGACTTGCGTTGCCACTGAATTTATCAGTTGTGCATCTAGTGTTTCACGTATATATGATATAGAAGTATCACGGCAGATCCATCCCATGTGCTAGACTACAGCAGTGTCCAGTTGGACAAAGATTTGATCTATGAGGAGGAGCCGGTAGCCATATTAGATTGGCAGATTCGTCACATGAGATCGAAGAGTTATCCTTCGGTTCGTGTTCAGTGGAGAGGTCAGCCTACCGAGGCAGCTACCTGGGAGTCCGAGTTCGATATGCGAAGCCGATATACCCATCTTTTCCCCTATTCAGGTACTTTTCTATGTCCTTTCGAGGACGAACGTCTGTTTTAGTGGTGGAGAATGTGACGACCCAAAAGGTCATCTCCTGTTTTAGAAGTCAAAACTATGTTCCGAGGCCTTGAAAACCTCCTTTTATCTCACCTCATTTTGCGTGCGTAGCCCAGGCGTATATTCGGGAAGATTTTATGTGAAAAACTAAGAAAACATGCTAATTTTGCCTTTAAAATTAAAATTAAGTTGACTTCAGTCAACATTTTGGGTAAACAAACTCGGACCTGTGATTTAACAGTCCTGAAGGGTCCGTAGGAAAATATGGGACTTAGGCGTTTCCCCGGAATAGAATTCCGAGGTTCCAAGCTCGAGAAATGAATTTTTGAAAGAAATTGTTTTACTAAAAATATAAGAGTTTTTGGAAATTTGATTATATTTGAAATTGATGGTATCGGGCCCGTATTCTGGTTCTGGAGCCCGGTACAGGTTCAAAATGATATTTGAGTTGTGTCTGTAAAATTTGGAAAGAAACGGAGGTCATTTGACGTGATTCGGACCCGTAGTTGTGAGATTTGAAACTTTGGAAGTTTTGAGATTTACTTCAATTTCTATGCTAAATTCGTTGTTTAAGATGTTATTTTGGCGATTTGATCACACGAGTAAGTCCGTAGGATGTTTTTGAGGTTGTGTACATGTTCGATTTGGAGCCCCGAGGGATCGGGTGAGTTTCAGGGTGTTTGAACTTTGGAAAATCACTGCTGGTGCACCGGTTCTGGTGTGCCCGCACTTGCGAGCCTAGGGCTGCAGGTGCGAGACTGCAGGCGCGCATCCTCAGTTCGCAGGTGCGGACCCATTCTCCGCAGAAGCGGTTCCGCATGAGCGGATACTCCTCCGCAGGTGCGGCCTTCAGTGGCCTTGCCCATTTTCGCAGGTGCAACCATTTTTCCGCACCTGCGCCGCCCCAAGCACCACAGGTGTGAAGGTCGGGCAGTGAGTGTTTTTAAATTAGAACTTTAGTCGTTTCTTCTTCAACTTTTCACAAAAATAGAAGACCAAGGGCCATTTATTCAAGAGATTTTCTTCCTAAATCATAGGTAAGTGTCCACTAACTAATTTCCTTCAACTTTCTAATGTTTTTCATCAATTATCATCAAGAATTCTATGGTTTTAATGGTAGCAAATTGAGGATCTGGGTAGAGTTAGGGCTTTTTGAATAATTGGAAGTTAGACGTCATTTTGAGGTCGGAGTGGAGAGGGACTCCTGGTCATTATTCCAGCAGCGTTATCTCATATATGAAGGCTCGGCGTATGGTCGAGAAGGGTTGTTTGTCCTACTTGGCCTATGTTCGTGATTCTAGTGCCGAGGTTCCTTCTATGGAGTTTGTGCCTATTGTCCGTGATTTTCTAGAGGTGTTTCCTGCAGATCTACCGGGTATGCCACCCGACAGGGATATTGACTTTTTCATTGATTTGGATCTGGGCACTCAGCCCATTTCTATTCTGCCATATCGTATGGCCCCGTCAGAGTTGAAGGAGTTGAAAGAACAGTTGCATGACTTGCTTGATAAAGGCTTTATTAGGCCTAGTGTCTCGCCTTGGGGTGCGGCGGTGTTGTTTGTTAAGAAGAAGGATGGGTCGATGAGCATGTACATAGATTATCGGCAATTGAACAAGGTTACCATCAAGAAAAAGTATCCATTGCCGAGGATTGATGATTTGTTTGATCAACTTCAGGGTGCCAAGGTATTTTCGAAGATTTATTTGAGATGTGACTACCACCAGTTGAGGATTAGGGAATCCGATGTCCCTAAGACGCCTTTTCGCACTCGGTACGGGCATTATGAGTTCTTAGTGATGTCATTTGGGTTGACAAATTCCCTAGCTACTTTTATGGACTTGATGAACCGAGTGTTCAGGCCTTATTTGGATTCCTTCGTGATTGTCTTCATTGATGATATCCTGATTTATTCCCGCAGTCGGGAGGAGCATGAGCAGCACCTTCGAGTCGTTCTCCAGACTCTGAAGGACAGTCAGTTATATGCTAAGTTTTCAAAATGTGAGTTTTGGTTGGGTTGAGTTGCATTTCTGGGTAATGTTGTATCAACAGAGGGTATTCAGGTGGATCCTAAGAAGATTTCAGCAGTCAAGGATTGGCCTAGACCCATATCAGCCATAGAGATGCGGAGTTTCTTGGGTTTCGCGGGTTATTACCATCGGTTCGTGGAGGGGTTTTCATCTATTGCAGCCCCTATGACCAGGTTGACTCAGAAGGGTGCCCATTTCAGGTGGTCATAGGAGTGTGAGGCGAGATTTTAGAAGCTCAAGACAGCTTTGACAATGGCGCTGGTGTTGGTTTTTCCCATAGGTTCAGGGCCATATACCATGTACTGTGATGCATCTCGTGTTGGACTTGGTGCAGTGTTGATGCAGGATGGCAAGGTTATTGCATATGCTCCGCGTCAGTTGAAGATCCACGAGAAGAATTATCCAGTTCATGATTTGGAGCTAGCAACCATTGTTCGCGCATTGAAGATCTGGAGGCATTATCTATATAGGGTGTCATGTGAGGTGTTCAAGGATCACAAGAGTTTGCAATATTTGTTGAAGCAGAAGGAGCAAAATTTGAGGCAGATGAGATGGTTGGAGCTGTTGAAAGACTATAACATCACCATATTATATCATCCGGGGAAGGCCAATGTCGTGGTCGATGCTTTGAGTTGGAAGTCAGCCAATATGGGTAATCTTGCATATATTCTGGTCGGGGAGAAACTGCTTGCTTTGGATGTTCAGGCTTTAGCTAATCGGTTCATGAGATTGGATGTTTCTGAGCCCGACCGTGTTCTAGCTTATACAGTTGCTCGCTCTTTATTATTTGACTGTATTCAAGGTCGGCAGTATGATGACCCTCATTTGTGTGTCCTTAGGTACACGGTGCGGCACGGTGGTGCCAAGCAGGTTACTGTTGGTGATGATGGAGTTTTACAGATGCAGGGTCGTATTTGTGTGCCCAATGTGGATGGACTTCGTGAGTTGATTTTAGAGGAGGCCCATAGTTCCCGGTACTCCATACACCCAGGCACCGCAAAGATGTATCAAAATTTGCGGAAGCACTATTGGTGGAGGAGGATGAAGAAGGATATTGTGGCATATGTAGCTCGGTGTTTGAATTGTCAGCAAATTAAGTACGAGCATCAGAGGCATGGTGGATTGCTTCAGCAGATTGAGATTCCTGAGTGGAAGTGGGAGCGTATCACCATGGATTTCATTGTTGGGCTCCCACGGACTCAGAGGAAGTTCGATGCAGTATGGGTTATTGTGGATAGGCTGACCAAGTCAGCACATTTCATCCCTGTGGCAGTTTCATATTCTTCGGAGAGATTGGTAGAGATCTACATTAGGGAAATTGTTCGTCTTCATGGCGTGCCCGTTTCCATTATTTCTGATCGAGGTACGCAGTTTACCTCGCATTTATGGAGGGTAGTCCAAGGTGAGTTGGGCACGCGGGTTGAGTTGAGCACAGCATTTCATCCTCAGACGGACGGGCAGTCTGAGCGTACTATTCAGATTTTAGAGGATATGCTACGAGCATGTGTCATTGACTTTGGAGGCTCTTGGGATCACTTCTTTCCATTAGCTGAGTTTGCCTACAACAATAGCCATCAGTCGAGCATTCAGATGGCTCCCTATGAGGCATTATATGGTAGGCGGTGTCGGTCGTCGGTTGGGTGGTTTGAGTCGGGAGAGGCTCGGTTGTTGGGTACAAATTTAGTGCAGGATGCCTTGGATAAGGTTAATATCATATAGGATAGACTTCGTACAGCTCAGTCCAGGCAGAAGAGTTATGCTGACCGCCGAGTTCGGGATGTGGCATTCATGGTCGGAGAGCGGGTGTTGCTTCGGGTGTCGCCCATGAAGGGCGTGATGAGGTTTGGGAAGAAGGGCAAGCTAAGCCCTAGGTTCATTGCTCCGTTTGAGATTCTTGATAGAGTGGGAGAGGTGGCTTAAGGACTTGCGTTGCCACTGAATTTATCAGCTGTGCGTCTAGTGTTCCACGTATCTATGCTCCGGAAGTATCACGACGATCCGTCCCATGTGCTAGACTTCAACAGTGTCCAGTTGGACAAAGATTTGATCTATGAGGAGGAGCCGGTAGCCATATTAGACCGGCAGATTTGTCAGTTGAGATCGAAGAGTTATCCTTTAGTTCGTGTTCAGTGGAGAGGTCAGTCTGCCGAGGCAGCTACATGGGAGTCCGAGTCCGATATGCGGAGCCGATATCCCTATCTTTCCCCGATTCAAGTACTTTTCTATGTCTGTTCAAGCACGAACGTTTGTTTTATAGGTGGAGAATGTGACGACCCAAAAGTTCATCTCCTGTTATGGAAGTCAAAACTGTGTTCCGGGGCCTTGAA